>CAUYSK010119680.1:0-11516 GCA_963575035.1 Avahi laniger
GGCACAGTGACTCACGCCTGTAATCCTAGCACTCTGGGAGGCTGAGGCGGGTGGACCGCTCAAGGTCAGGAGTTCGAGACCAGCCTGAGCAAGAGCAAGACCCCGTCTCTACTAAAAATAGAAAGAAATTATCTGGACAACTAAAAATATATATAGAAAAAATTAGCCGGGCATGGTGGTGCATGCCTGTAGTCTCAGCTACTCGGGAGGCTGAGGCAGAGGGATCGCTTAAGCCCGGGAATTTGAGGTTACTGTGAGCTAGGCTGATGCCACAGCACTCTAGCCCGGGCAACAGAGCAAGACTCTGTCTCAGGAAAAAAACAAACAAACAAAAAAAAAAACAAAAAACTTCTTAGTGACGCAAATGCAATATCATTATTAACAGAAAAGAGGAAATATACGTATCACTCCATGGAAACAGCTCTTCCTAGCACTAAGTTCTAGGAGAAAATTTTCAAATTGGGAGTCTCCTTAGATTTGGCGGATAAATTTCCACAGCAAATTTAACCACAGATTTTGTAGGATCACATCTTGTAGCATCCTTTATAACGATTAAGAACAAAATAATAGAATCTAAAAACGTGGCTTCTGACAGTCCAGTTGATCCAGAGTTGCTTTCAACTGCAAGTAAGTAAAAACTCCAACTCAAATTGGCTTAAACAGTAAGCATTTTTCTTAAAGTTTGAGACCTGAGGTAGCTACTGCATTCATGAGGCACAGGCGCGCTTGTTTGGTGACGAGTAGCCTGCAGCATTCACCCATAGTTAGGATGAGTTTACCCCTCAATCCCAAACCTTTCCTCAGTGGATTAACAGGAAAGCCAGTGATGGTAAAACTTAAGTGGAGAATGGAGTACAAAAGCTAACTGGTATCTGTAGATGTCTATGTGAACATGCAGCTTACAAATATGGAGGAATACATAGGTGGGGCATTGTCTGGACATCTGGGTGAAATTTTAATAAGGTATAATAATGTCTTTTTATATCAGAGGTGTTGAAAAAGATGGAGAAATGAGAGAACAGCATATTTTCTGGGAGATTTTTAAAAATATGTATTTCTAGACAATAAAGACTTGTTTTTCAACTTAGAAAAAAAAAAAAGAAAACAGTAAGTGAGATTATCTCACATAAAAGGAAATATAGGGGTAAGCCAGGCCATCAGGTTCATTGATTTAGGGGATCTGCAATGTCACCAGCAATTTTCTGTGTTCTGCCATGAACTGCATCCCCTTGGTCCTACAGTTGCTTTTTCTTATGGGCTCAGGATGGATGCCAGCAAATAATGGATTAACATGTTTCTTTATTAATTCTGAGTGAGGAGATGAATTAGCATCCATGCCCCAGTAAAGCCTCTTCTCAGACCTCAGCCCAGTTGACCTAGGCCTGAACCAATCATTGTAACACACTTAGACTAATCAACTGGGATGACCTGGATGTTGGAATGTTTCAGTCACAGTGCCAACCACACAGAACATAACACACTTGAAGAAATCATGAATATTCTTCAGTCTTCCATAAATATTTCTCTTAAGCTTGACTTTTGACAGGATTAGGCAGGATAAGGGACTATTGTCTTAGTCCTGTTGTGCTGCTCTAACAAAATATCTGAGACTGGGTAATGTATACCGAGCAGAAATTTATTTCTCATAGTTCTGGAGGCTGGGAAGTCAAAAATCAAGGTGCTGACATCTGGCAAGGGCCTTCTTGCTGCATCATAACATGGTAGAAGGCAAAGAGAAACAAGGGGGCTACTCTTCCTTTTATAAGAAACTCACTTCTGTGATAATGGCATTAATCCATTTGCCTCATGGCCTAATAATTTCTTAAATGTCCTATCTCTAATACTGTTACAATGGTAATTAAATTTCAATATGAGTTTTGGAGGGGAAAAGCATTCAAATCGTAGCAGATATTTTTCTTATGGGGTCCTTGAGTAGAAATATTCTTAGTTGTTAATTGAAGATTGATTCTTATACTTTTTTTGTTGTTTGTTTTAAGAGAGGCTCTTGCTCTGTCACCCAGGCTGCAGTGCTGTGATGTGATCGTAGCTCATTGTAACCTTGAGCACTTGAGCCCCAGCAATCCTCCCAGAGTAGCTAGGACGACAGGCACATGCCACCATGCCCAGATAATTTTTTAAATTTTCTGTAGAGATGGAGTCTCGCTGTGTTGCTCAGGCTTTTCTCCAACTCCTGGCCTCAAGCTGTCATCCCACCTTGGCCTCCCAAAGTGCTCAGATTGTAGGCCTCAGCTATCTATCACACCTGGCTGATTCCTATACTTTTAATCAGGTGAACAAGTATTAATGGTAGGTTTGTCATCCTTCGATGAAAAGTAAACAGTCTAATAAAATTAGTTGTTAGCTATATAGCTGGAACAAAATGATTTATATGTTCCATGGGGTTATAAGATATGAGTTGATTAGTTTTGTGTGGTGATTTCTACTGGTGGTATCACGCCTGTAATCCTAGCACTTTGGAAGGCCTAAGTGGAAGGATCACTTGAGATCAGGAGTTGGAGACCAGCCTGAGCAAGAACGAGACCCTGTCTCTACAAAAAAATAGAAAAAGTAGCCAGGTGTGGTAGCACGAGCCTATAGGCCTAGCTACTAGGGAGGCTGAAGCAGGAGGATCACTTGAGCCCTGGAGACTGTACTCTACCTGGGGTGACAGAGTAAGACCCTGTCTCCAAAAAAAAATGAAAAGAATAGTTAACTGAAAATAGCCGTATAGCAAGACCAGTTGTCTACTGTGGCCTCTTCAGATTTTTGACAGTGATATCTTTTCAAAAAACACTTAGGATAATTATTTTTCCATTCTTTATGGCCAAGAGCGTGCATCCAGATAATTTAAGAGGAATTGAAATTCAAGTTTTAAAAAAGTAAGGGGGGAGGCAAGGGCCCAGTGGCTGGGCACAGTGGCTCATGCCTGTAATCCCAGCACTTTGGGATTACAGCTGAGGTGGGAGGATTTATTGATGCCAGGAGTTTGAGACCAGCTTGAGCAACATAGTGAGACGCTGTCTCTACAAAAAATAAGTAAGAGTAAGTAAGTAAAGAGGAATCAAGGCTAGAGTCACACTTGGTTATCGGCTATTACCTTAGTGTGCTAGAGTCCTCGAAAAGTAACTGCTGACCTTGTTCACTGGCTATGGCCCTTGTGGCACAGTCAGTCACCAGGTTAGTGACATGCTTCAGACTGACCTATGTAATGGCTAGACTCACTTATACCCACAAATTAAGGGATATATTTTAACTATTCCTTGAGAAGACCTCTATTACAGGAATGTATATATTTTCCATAGGGTGCTGTCAGTGACTTGAATTTTAGTCTTGGCACTGCTTCTCCTCAGTGATTTATCCTGGTTCCATGAAATAAATAAGGCTAGCCTTTTCCATGATGGTTTATAAAGATTTGTTTAATTCAACTAATGAATTGAGTGCCTGCTAATGAATTGAGTGTTCTACACCAGTGAACAGTTTACACTGTAATGAGGGAGATAACAATAAAGATGATAAACATAAGCTTCTTAATTGGAGTGAGGTTATGAGGGTGGTTAGAAAAAAGAAATAAAGAGGGAGCAAAACACAGCCCCAATTTAAGAGGTTGAAGATTATGTGATTTTTCATACATTGTTTGTCAGCTCTGATTCACTTAGTAATAATATGGATAATGTGCTCTTTGTGTTCACATTATAATCAAGTATGGGCCAGGCGTGGTATCTCACACACATAATCCCAGCACTTTGGGAAGCTGAGGCAGAAGGATCACTTGAGCCCAGGAATTGGAGACCAGACTGGGCAACATAGCAAGGGCTCACCTCCTCTCCACAAAAATAAAAATTAGCTGAATGCGACAGTGTATGCCTGTAGACCCAGCTACTTGGGAGGCTGATATGGAGGATCACTTGAACCTAGGAGTTTGAGGTTACAGTGAGCTATGATCACATCACTGTACTCCAGCCTGGGCAGCAGAGTGAGCCCCTGTATTAAAAAGAAAGAAAAAATTATGTAAAGGGGTAAAGAAAATGACCACTGTATACACCGTCTAAGATACCTGGCCTGAAGAAGATGAAAAGCAGGAAGGTGTTAAGGATAATGTAGTTTATTATTCTGATCTATCACATAGAGATATCAATATCATTTTCTTCTGATTTATCCTGCAAACACATATTTATAATTTTTAATTTTTTGAGAAATCATTTATCATCTCGATGCAAGTAATTGGACTTCTATAACATTTATATGTATATTATCAAGTAAAAGATTACTTTCTCCCATGATGTTTTATTTGGGCAGTAATTATCTTTGTAAATTGCTCAAGCTTTTTGTGTTTGTTTAAAAGAAGTTCTGCCTTTGTGTTTGTGTGTGTGTGTGTGTGTGTGTACATAGTTAATGTAGGCTAAAATCAAGGGAAACTATCATACAATAAGATTTCTCTCCCTCTCTTTTCCTTTTAGGATATTTTCTTTTTTGGATGTCGTTACCTTGTGTCGCTGTGCTCAGGTCTCCAGGGTAAGAATGGTTTACGTGGTACGGGCACTTGTCCTCTTACTGATGACGGTCTCTTTAGTAGGCTAACCATTTATTTTAGGTGTTACTTGTACGTTGTCATGTTTCAAAGGATGTTATTTCACCGATGGCATACCCAAAACCATGTAATTATATGATGGGATTCTGTAAATATACTGTCTCTAACTTTTTGTAACTCTTATTTGCATAATATAAACAGGAAACACTTTCAATGAGAAAGCATTAAACATGCAGAGTAGAAGGTTGTTGACTCAAAATTGTAATGAAATCATGTTTCATTATGTTTTCCTAGTTCATTTTATACAAGCACACACACAAACACATAAATATAAGAAGGGCTTTTGAGAGTTTAATTCTCATGTTATTTCCTCATACTCTTTCTTCAAAGGATGGTAGCTATAATTTTTTTCAGAAAAGTCACAGAGTAAACCAGATTTCATTTCCAAAGTCAGTTTCTATATTACACTAACCATCCACTTTTTAGGCTGGACAAGGTGGCTCACACCTGTAATCCCAGGGCTTTGGAAGGCCAAGGCAGGAAGATCACTCGCGGCCAGGCCTTCAAGACCAACCTGGGCAATGTAATGAGGCTCCATCTGTGCAAAAAATTTTTTAAAATTTAGCAAGACATGGTGACATGGACCTGTAGTCCTGGCTACTTGGGAGGCTGAAGTGGGAGGATCACTTGAGCCCAGGAGTTTGAGGTTACAGTGAGCTATGACTGAGCCACTGCACTCCAGCATGGATCAGAGTAAAACTTTCTGTCTTAAAAAATAAAAAACCAAAAATCCATTTTTGTCAGTTGACATTACTATGACAAAATGACAAAATATCACAGTCTTATTGGCTACTGCTAACATAAAGGGTAGAATCTCTGCTGTAGGAAAATTGCTTTATCAGAATTGCTTTATCAGAAAAGAAAAGAAAAATAACTAAAAAAAAAAAGAAGAAAATCACTTTGTGAACCATTTCTAATCTCATTTTTAATACAGATATATAATTAACTTACTAAAATGAGTGAGTACCCACAACTGTCATCTTTTTACAAATCCATCATTGGCTTTTTGTTTGCTCATTTATTTAACAAATATTTATTGAGAACCTACTATGTACCAGATATGGTCCTAGGAGCTGGATATATAATATGATTGTATCATAAAGTATTGCGTTTATCTATGTAGGGGGACCCAAATGTCACTTTAAATCGCCACCATAATGACCACCGCCACACTGGAATGAAAAAAGAAAAAAGAAAAAAGAAACAATATAGAAAATTTGCCTTGTCTTGCTAACTTTAAAGTAATTTCTTCATCCTCAAAGGCATGCAAAATTTGTGTATCAGCTATTGTGGGAACCACAATAATTCTTCGATGATTTCTTCTATGACATTTCTGTCCCTGGTACTTTTGTGATCTCTCTAGATGTGGCCATTATACTTCCAAATGAGTGGGTTTTCCTTTCTTTATCCATATGAAGCTGAGGTCATCATTAAGAAACAAAATACCCAGACAAGTATCTAAACCTGTTTATTAATAATTGTAGAGTCTGTCCCCAGGAATGTTGATTTGAATGAGTTTTAATTATTGTTTTCATTTACAGATTCCTCTTTCTTCTTAATATATGTTAACTTTAAAGAAAAGAAGGCACAATGCCAATTTTCATTAAATCTGGTAGTCGGTACATCAGTAGTTATCCTGTTCTCGTACTTTAGGTTTTTTTGTTTTTGTTTTTGTTTGTTTTTTTTAATGCAGACTCTAGAGAGGAACCTGTCATTCCTAATTTTAGTCTGAGTTCTGCATGTTTCCTGCTTGCTGGAGAAAGTAGCGTAAGGAAATGAGAAATACCATGCCAAATCAGAGGTATATTTAGCCCAAGAATCTATTAAACATATAATTTTTAAAAGATTTGTCTGTTGCCTCCTATGGCTAGTCATCTAAGAAACCATTGGAAATGTTTGAAGCCACCAAAAGAAAGTAACATTGAACTTCTGAGAAAACTTTAGACATATCTAGAAAGATAGCTGCTTGCTTACCCTCTTACCCTTTCATCTTTCTTGGTGATTATATGACAGTTACCCTGGGGTTTTCAAGTATAACCAGAATTTCTTTTTTAAACTTTCAGCCTAATGGCTATAAGTACTACAGAGAAATTGTAAGAGAAATGATAATTTCTTTTCTAAGTCCAAAATCAACATATCACAGTTTCAAGTCCTACCAAGTGATGGTATGGATGACAAATAAATATTGAACAGAGTAGTATTCAGAGTATTGTCCCCTTTATTTCATTTCCCCCTCATCTTGTTCCCTGGTTAGGAATAGAGGAAAGACTTGGTTTTCATCAGCTGAACTTCCATCTCATTTTGTGGTTAGAAACTAGAATTTTCTAGTTTGAAAACATCTTCTGGTTCACAACCTCTCCTTTCTTCAACCCCTTCTAATTTAAGATCTTTCATAGCTGCTAAGTTTCTGTACCCACTCATTTATGAGGTAGTCTAATTGGAGAATAAAGTACGGATCAGGAGTAAGACACATCATTTGGAAGTTAGTGGTAGGAACTGAGAAATTTTTTGGTCCATTTCAGTCATTAGTTGGTTGAATTGTGAACTCGAATATTTCTACCTTCTCCCCTTCATTTCAGCATCTGCTCATTCTGTCTCTTTTTCTTCACAATAGGCCTGGAATGTTCTGGCTCTGGATGGCAGTAACTGGCAGCGAATTGATCTGTTTGATTTCCAGAGGGATATTGAGGTATAATTATGTGGTGTATGGCCCCATTTCTCTTGTTAGTAATTACAACATGGAACAGATTAGCCCCAGCAATATTAATCTCATTTTCCCTGGAGAGAGAAGCTATTATTTTCAATGCATCTGAACTTCACAGGAGCTGCCAAAGTTCTGTTATTGAGAATGGGCTGAATTATTTCACTGAAATAATACTAAGTTATTTAGTATTAATGAACCGAACAGACTATCTGGTCCTGGAGTAGGACTAAAATTTTTTTGTTTTTGCAATGGAAATGTGAACCTGTGGTTGCTAATTTCAAAAAAGTCATTTTATATTTGTTAAGATCTTTCATAGCTTGTTGAAGAACAAGTAGTTACAGCTTATTGGGTGATGATACTTGTATGTATTCTCTTTGAGATGTGCATTTTGGTTTTTGGAGAGACTGCAGGTAGTTTTTGTGGAGAATGAAAAATGAATAAAGCCAAAGTCAGTAATTGAATTGCTTTTGCTAGAGAGAGATTTTTTTTCTCTGACTTTTACCCCATATTTTATCCCTTAGTATAGCCTATTATCTCTAAAATGGAAAAGCATAATGGCTTAAGCTTAAATTATTTTATCCTGCCTTTGAACTTTGAACTCTGTGGTCCTTAACTTTCTCATCAGGAGAGTGAAAATAATAGCTTCCTCATAGTGTTATAAGGGTTAAATGAGAATCTTTTTAAGTTCCAGTAGAGCTAAATTCTCATGAGGGTCCATGTAAGTAGTTTTTAAAAGTTTCACATGAACCTTCCGTTATCTTCAGAAAGTGCTTTTAAAATAATAGCCATTGACATTATACTGGATTTTGTTTTTCACTGTTTTCTAATCTTCATGGATGTAAATGTTTAAAACAACACAACACACAAAATTATTCAGCAAGGTTTTGTTAAGTGTTCATTGAGTCCCTGCTATGTGCAGAGTACTATAATTAATACTTTGGGAAGGATACAAAAATAAATGCAGTTGTCCTTCAGTAGCTGTGGTTTAACCCAGATAGGAGTATACGTGCATGTAGTGCCATAAGAGAACTATGGAGCACCATTTCCTCAAATACAGTATATCTTACAAATTGAACAAAATAAGAATATAGAGTTTAGATATGTTTCAAGTAGATGGGTTAATCAGGAAAGCTTTCTCAGAGTAAATTGAAATTTTCCTGTTAAATTAATGATATCTTAATAGAAACCTTTTCTCTTTGTTTATAAAATTGCTAAAAATGAGAATGTATTCTTTTCAAAAGCAACAAGGTGGGTTATTTTTTGTTTACCTATCTCTTTTCAGGGCAGGGTAGTGGAGAATATTTCAAAACGATGTGGTGGCTTTTTACGAAAGTTAAGTCTTCGTGGGTGTCTTGGAGTAGGAGACAATGCATTAAGGTAAAAATATAACTGTTGATTAATCTTCTTGATTGAGGTAAAGACCTGTACCATCTCACCCAGCAAAGGCTTTTCAATTCCTAAGCTATAAAAAAATGCAAACAAAAGGCCGATTGTGGTGGCTCACACCTGTAATTCCAGCACTTTGGGAGATCAACGCAGGAGGATCACTTGAGGCCAGGAGTTGAAGACCAGCCTGGGCAACACAGCAAGACCTCATCTCTCCAAAAATTAACAAAAGTAGCCATTCATGGTGATGCAAGCCTGTAGTCCTAGCTACGCAGGAGGCTGAGGTGGGAGAATCACTTAAGCCCTGGACTGAGCTATACTCAAGCCTAGGTAACAAGGGGAGACCCTATCTCAAAAAAAAAAAAAAAAGGCAAACACATATATATTGCTTATTATACAAAAATATCCAGTATTTGGAATAATTTTAAAAATAAACAAGAATAAGTACTGTCCCCCCAAGAAAGCCAATTTCCTATCATAAATGGTTCTTTGGTTCTTTGAGTAAGTTTTATTTTCTTTTTTGAACTTTCATTTACTCAAAGATAGGATAATTTTAACTTAGGTTGATGCAAAGATCAGTGATTACAAGTTTTGGTTAAAAGTTTATAGCTGAAAACTAATTTATTATAATTATGAACTGCATTGGACCCTTCTGAACCATTCTTATTCACAGCACTTTTAACACTGAATGTGTCGGTTTTTTCCTCCACCTAATAACCAATTCTCCCATTCTCAGGACACCAACTGTGTTCTGTAATTCAATTCAATTCTGACTCTGCCTACCAAGAATTAGCTCAGACCCCATAGGCTGAAGGCTCAGTCCTGCAAAGTTGCCTCTGTTACAGATGCTAGTCATAAATCCCACATTGTCACGTACTTCACATTGATGGGCCATATGTCAGGGGCTCCCATGACTGCTTCCTCAGGTTTAACGATTTGCTAGAATGGCTCATAGCACTCAGGAAAGTGCTTTTTTATATAGTAATACTATTACTGATTTATTATAAAGGATACAAATGAACAGCCACATAAAGAGGTACATGGAGCAAGGTCTACAAGGGTCTCAAGGACAGGAGCTTCTGTCCCCTTCAAGTTGGGATATGCTGCCCTCCTGGCATGTGGTTACGTTCACCAATCCAGAAGCTCTCTGATACCTGACATTTAGTGGTTTCTACAGTGGTTCCGTTATGTAGGCATGATTGAAGACCAAGTACCATAACAATAGTTACTATTATTACTCCTCTCACTCAGGAAATTACAAGGGTTTTAGAAGCTCTGTGCCAGGAACTGGAGGGAGACAAAGACCAAATATATGTTTCTTATTAAGTTACAGTGTCATAGGTACCAACAACCAGTATTACCAATAATATGTTTGTTTTTTTTTGATGCCTGGAATTTTCCCCATTTCATTTGAAACCTTTTGCTTTGTTTTTTCCTGTAAAGGACCTTTGCACAGAACTGTAGGAACATTGAAGTACTGAATCTAAATGGGTGTACAAAGACTACAGATGCGTAAGTATTGTATGTTTTAGAAGGGTAAGTCATAGCATTTTGTGTCTGGCCTTATAACTAGCTTATATACAGAGTGCTATATATATTTAGCAGATTTCATCTTGGTTTTATATAGGAAAGATTTGAAAAGGAGAAAGCAATATGGAAGTAGAAATGGAATAAGAAACTTACTTATTTTGGAATCCTATCATTGATATTTAAAGTGAAAACTTTAAAAAATTGTATTCAGTAGGTAGGGATGCTAAAATATATATTATTATTTACATTTCACGACAATACTAGTAGCTATCATTCAAAAGCCACAGTAAACAGGTAATTCTATAAAAAGATTAAAAGTCTTAAACACAAGACTAAGCAGCTTATGATAATCAATGCTGAGAACAGTTATTAAGTGAAAATGATTCACTAAGTGTGCTGTGTCTGTGTCAGTCACAACATAAAAGAAATTAAGGTCTGGTGAGGTGGCTCATGCCTGTAATCCTAGCACTCTGGGAGGCTGAGGCTGGAGGATTGCTTGAACACAGGAGCTCAAGACCAGCCTGAGCAACAGGGAGAGCCCACCTCTACAAAAAACAGAAAAATTAGCCGGGCATGATGGCAGGCACCTGTAGGCCCAGCTACTCGGGAGACTGAGGCAGGAGGATCACTTGAGCCCAGGAGTTTGAGGTTGCAATGAAAGAAACACTTAACCCAAGGATATATTATATATTGGTAATAACATTTATCAGATAACATTTGAATATTATGTAGGGAAATTGTTGCCTGTTGTGAAATGGAGTGAAGCCATTGAGGAAGCATGTTTACAGAGGAAGGGGCCTTAGGTTATTCATGGAGGCCTCGTGAAAAAGATGAGATCTTTGCAATTACTTGAATGAAGGAAAGTAGAAAACACTTCAAGCACAGGGTATACCTTGTTTATTTTATTCCCTTTGAGATCACAATATTTTTAATTTAATAAAAGAAATGTCTAAAATGTAAGTGCTATGTTTATTAATTAATTTTACTAATTAGTAGTCCTGTGGATTGACAGGAAACCTTAATTTTGAGAGGCCAGTGTATTAATCGTTCCCCTGCAGTTACTTTATACCAGTAGCACTATATATACTTTAGATAAATTACCTTTTTTTTTTTTTTTTTTGAGACAGAGTCTCACTCTTTTTGCCCAGGCTAGAGTGAGTGCCGTGGCGTCCGCCTAGCTCACAGAAACCTCACATTCCTGGGCTCAAGCAATCCTTCTGCCTCAGTCTCCCGAGTAGCTGGGGCTACAGGCATGCGCCACCATGCCCGGCTAATTTTTTCTATATATTTTTAGTTGTCCAGTTAATT
>CAUYSK010119682.1:0-37776 GCA_963575035.1 Avahi laniger
CTGTGAGCTAGGATGACGCCACGGCACTCACTCTAGCCAGGGCAACAAAGTGAGACTCTGTCTCAAAAAAAAAAAAAAAAAAAAGTGAAGTCTATCCATCAATTCCATCTACAAGTCCAGACATCTCATTAAAAACATCCAAGAGAGGTTTGGTGCAGAGTAGGACCGAAATCCAGGCGGTGGTATTCGTTACAATGACTTGAGTAAGTGGGATTGTGTGGCTGGCCCACACAGGCAGGGAGGCACTCACTGTGGAGCTGCCCCAGGAGGCCAGACGCCGCCCGCTCACCTCCTAGGAGGCACATCTGCCCCGAGGCTTGCCCCTCCAGGCGGTGAGCAGGGCTGTGGCCAAGTCATTCTGGAGGGCACGATAGCACCCTCTTCAGGGATCCAGGCAAACCAGAGGGCAGGATCACTTGGGACCAGAGTGTCTGACCCCAAGATCCGAGGTTCTGAGCTCGCTCCTGTGTCCCGGGGTCCTGCTGCCTCCTTACCCTGCTGGGGCAATGGGAAGAGCCCAGACACCCGGCCAGGCAGCCAACGTCCCTGGACACTACAAACTGCATTCAGGACAAACAAGCGCCACATCTCTCACTAATAAGTGGGAGCCAAATGATGGATACACAAGGGCACAAAGAGATGTAAAGGACATTGGAAACTAAGAAGTGGGGAGTCTGGGAGGGGGTGAGGGAAAAAACTAACCTGTTGGGTACAGTGAACACTGTCCAGGTGACAGGCACACAGAAAGCCTGACTTCAGCATTACACAGTGTATCCATGTAGAAACATTTGATTCCCCTTAACATTTTGAAATTTTTAAAAAAGAAATATTGAAAGAGTATATATTAAATCCTGATGGCACAAAACATTTTTGACATCTGGTATTATGGACCTGCCCTGTGATGATGCTGTGGCACGTCTAATGGAACCCTCCAGCATTCTCTCCAGTAAACCAACGTCAACGATGTTTTGAAAATACATTGACTGCTGTACAATAAAAGACAAATGGGTTAAAAAAAAACTAAAAAGGAGCATTGCACTCGAGTGTTTATCCCTCCTCAATGCTGCAAGGAAACGTGAAGGCAGGGATTACACGTCTGTTCATTCTGAATCTCCTGTACCTGGACAACTGCATGCTCTGTTTCCCGAAGCTCAGAGCCGCATTCCCTGATTTCTGCCACGTCCCCTCCTGCCCTCTTGCCTCCTGGGCATTGTCTTTCCTTCCCTCTGTATCATCGCTCTGAACACACCCTGCCCCCACCCCCAGGCTGCTATGACTCCAACTCCCCCAGCTCAGTTGTGGGTGGGTTTGGGGAAGTTTCCAGATCCAAGGGAGGATTCCCCACCTCACTCTCTTCCTTTCCTGGTCCAAGGTCCTCACTAATGATCCTGCATTTCATGTTGGACAAATTCAAAAAGCACCTTGTTTTTGTTTGGTTGATTGGTTAGCTTTTGTGTGTTTGTGGCTTATTTGGTTTGTATTGCTGGGTTTTTTTGTTTGGTTTTTTTTTTTTTTTTTTTTTTTACTTTCTTTGACCAACTCCCAAAATAGGAAACAAAAACCATGGGAAAGTGCAGAAACCCAGGTCCTCAATGTGGCTTCTGCTACCATCTCATCCATGATCAGATGCAAGTCCCTTCCCCTCTGTAAGTGGCTTCCTGGCAGCACTATAGAAGCTTAGATAAGCTCGAAGGTCCCTTCTGGCCTTTACACCCTCAAACCCTCTGACTTCGAGTCTGGTTTTGGACAGGAAAGTAGGAGACCTGTTCCTGGGAGGAGAGGACGCATGCAGGACAGTGATTCAGAGGAGAGCCAGGGAGCCCCACACCATGCGGGTGGCAGAGCCTTCCGGGCCCCCTCCTGTCTCTCCCCCAACTCAGGGCTTCAGGGGATTCAGCAGGGAAGGGGACAGGACACAGACCTGGGACAGAGGGAAGAATGAGGGTGAGGGAGTGGGAGAGCAAAGGAAACTATTGCCTTAAGGCAAAAACACGTCCCTTCAACACATAAAACAGCCAGGGGACATGGTTGGGACTTAATATTTGCCATCTCCTCCTTCCCTCCACCCAAACTGGACCCTGAGAGGCCCTCCCTCCTCACGGCACCAGAAGCTGGCATCTTTCCGTGTGGTTTTCTGCTCGGGTCACCATACACTAGAAGTGAATAAATGCTCAGCCTTTGAAGAACAGTCCCTTCTGTGTTCGTTTCTGGCACTTCACAATTTCCTAGCACTTTCAAGTTCATTGTTGTGTTTAATTCCTCAGGTTGCTCTGAAATAGGCCAAAATTATCACCTTCATGTTATAGGCGGTGAAAGGGCTGAGCCAGGGCTTGACGGAGGAGAAAGGAGGAGGAAGGAATATAAAATTCAACGTAAAGACTCAAGGTGCTCACCTAGTGCCATGCTACTTAGGAGCAAACTAAAGCCTCTATAGGACGTCTGCCTGCCTTACCTTTCTTTCATCTTGCCTTTTATCTTCGTGTCCTTTTTCCTACAGTTCAGAGGTTAGAATTGAGAGGAGAGGTTCCATTGGGCTATCGTGTCCCACCTGCTGCCAGGAGACTGTGGGCATCAGTACTGGGGACGGGGGAAGGGGGATGCACCACTCAAAGGAACAGAAGGAGGGAAGCCCAAGCTCTGGTGGTACATCTTCCCTAACTGAATGCCTGACCTCCTTGTTACAGGCTGAAATGTGTCTTCCCAAAATTCGTATGTTGGAATCCTAACCCCCAGTACCTCAGACTGTGACCTTATTTGGAGACAGAGTCTTTACAGAGGTGATCAAGTTAAAGCGAGGTCATTAGGGCAGGCCTTAACCCAATATGCCAGTGTTCTAAAAAGGGGAAGTTTGGATACCGAGCTCCACAGAGGGAAGACGATGCAAAGAGATGTGTGCAGGTAACGGCCACCTGCAGCCAAGGAGGGAGTCCTGGAGCGGATCCTTCGCTCACTGCCCACAGAAGGAACCAACCCTACCGATACCTTGATTTTGAAATTCTAGCCTCCAGAACTGAGAGACAACACATTTCTGTTGTTGAAGGCATCCAGGAGGTAGTACTTTGTTACAGCAGCTCTAGCAAACTGATGCACTCCTACATCACTGATGCACTCCTCAAAATCACCTCTGCAATGGAACATAAACCAGTTCTCGAAGGCTCTTGCCAAGGCAATGTGAGACATCAGACTAAGATGTCTCAGGTGGAAGGAAGCAGGTGCAATGAGAAATGAAGGAAGCTGCAGGTGAGCTTGAAGGGGAAGAAAAGTTTGTATGTAGGAAAGAATGAACTTGACCACGGAGTTTGGCCTTTACCTGAGTACAAGAAGACTCTTAAGGTTCCCAGAGCAGAGCAGGAAGGAAAGCCATGCATTGGGCAGTAAGTCTCAGAGCAATGGGCGGGGGAAGCAGAATAAGGAGAAAGAGAGAGGCTACAGAACACTAAAGGGTGGTGCAGAATGCCAGCCTGGGTGGGGAGGCAGTGGAAGTGGAAAAAAGAGAGAGGATGAGAAGGCAGCTCCCAAATCCCTTCCCTGCTTCCTCCTTTCTCTGAATTTACTAAATGAACGTCATCACAGATGTCATTCATCCAACATTGGTTCAGCATCTGCTGCACTCCACACACTATTCTAGGTGCTGGGAATACAGCGGGGAATAAAACAGATAAAATCCCCTGCCCTCCAAGAGCTAACATTCTAACAGGGAGAGACAGATGAAGAATAATAAACATACTAAGCACATTATCTAGTGTGAGAGAAGGTTCGGTAGTACAAGGTAAAACAGCAAATAAGGAGGATGAGGCAGCTTTAAATAGGTTCAGGAGAGGAGAGAGACACTTGGAGGTGCCCCACTCCCACTAAGAGAACACGATCTTCACTCTGTCCTTCATGCAGGAACAGATATGCTGTGGCAATAATGTTATTCTTTCAATAAATGGTTCAAGCAAAAGAGGATGAGGCCTCAAAATCCCAACCATTAAAAAGAGCAGGAACAGAGCTTTTTTGGCTCACTTGCTCTGTCTCATCTAGCATTGTGTGAGTACTCAACAAATACGTATTGAAGCAAACCATTCATTCATATCCAATAACTTAATTTAGGAGAACAAAGACACCCCCATGACTTTCCATTTCCCTATAAGTACCAAACTTGAAACAATTTATCACAGAAACAAGATTGAAGGGTTTATTAAGACTAAACATACCACTGATAATGTAACCAGAACATGATTTCATGTTTGCATTTTCCCTTCCAGCCCTTGTCTGTATGCACAGCGCAGGTATGATTTAGAGTGTTGTAATCACAAATGTATGGTTTTGAGGTTCGGTTTTTTCCATTTATCATCATGCTGTAAGCATTTTTCTTTGGCATTCATAGTCTTCGTAACTGACGTGGATGATGGACGCATGGGGCCACTTATTCTCAGACTGCCAACCACAGCAACGTTGTTTTCAGTATCACCAAATTCTACCACCCCACGCGACGGGTGGGCTCCATAGCTCAGTGGTTAGAGCACTGGTCTTGTAAACCAGGGGTCGCGAGTTCGATCCTCGCTGGGGCCTCTTCCTGTTCGAGCCTTTTTTTCTTTTTTAACCACAGCATTTAAATACAAAATAGAAACTCCAAACTAGAAAAAGTGGTATCTGAAAACGTTACTTCTGGCCGGATGATTAAAACCCAGTCCTACTCAAATGCAGATAATGAACACCCTTAATCTGCTTTAGAAGTGACCCGGAAGAGAAAATCCTGGAGCCCAACAAAAAGCCGGGGCGGGAGTAGAACAGCTCGCCCTGCAGCCCCGGTAGGACCCGGACCTGCGGGCCGGAGCGTCGGAAACGGCGGCGCGAGGTTCGGCCGGCTGGTTTCCGCGCCCCGCACAGGAGACCGTCCCCGCGTTACAAACGTAAGCGCGGGCGGCGGCCCAGGCGTGACCCGGCGGGCGAGCGGCGCGGCCACGGCGGCGCTGCGCCTGCGCTCACGCCGCGCGGCCGGCGGGCGGCGCTGTGGCGCCGCGCCCCGTCGCGTCCCCGGAAGCCGGCGGGGGAGCTGGCCGGCGTGGCCTGGACGCGGCCGGCGGTGGCTGACACGTGGCAGCCGCGCCTCGCAGCCCACCCCCTTGCGAAGCGGCTCCCAAAAATAGACGGCCCCGGGCTGCCGGCGAAGCCCGTGTTCACGGCTTTCCCTCCTCTCGGTTTTCTTCCCCGAACTCCAGATGCGCGTGGCTGCGAGCCACCAGAGGAGACGCAGGAGTCTCTTCTGTCACGCGAATCTCCCAGCTCCGTGTTTCTCCTCCCAGACCCCCGCGCCAGAGCTTGACAGGGCTGGGTGAGGCGGCCACGGGGCTGGAAATGAGGCCGGTCCGAATTGAGATGCGCTGCGAGGGTCAGATACATGTCGGATTTAGAAGACTTGGACCCGAAAAAAAGAATGTGAACTATCTCGGTCGTAATTTTTTAATGGATGACACATTGGAGTGATAAGATTTTGGATTTGTTGGATTAAGTAAAATATATAATTACAATTAATTTTACCTAGTTTTTTAACGTGGCAGCCAAAAAATTTTAAATTACATCTGTGATTCGCATTTGCAGCTCTCATTATTTTTCTTCTCTTTTTTTTCTTTTAGCTCTCGTTATCTTTCTGTTGGATAGTGCAGGTGTAGGGAACCAGAGTCCTGTGACCTTGTGTTCAAGTTAATTCTTAACCAGGTTCACACCGGTAAACTGGTAGGCAGAGAACGTCTTCTTCATCTAAGTCTCCCCTAGAACCAGCACTTTGCCTGGTAAACAGCATTCGTTGAGGTGAAATTAAGCATCCCCCCAACATAGTCTTAAACTCTACAAAGAGCAAAGGAAAGTATTTCTTAAACTGAGTTAGCTTTGGGAGTGATGCAACTGCAAGACTCTAATTTGGCTTGCAAGGCTTTAGGTCTGGAGACCTCATACTTTTGTTGGTCTTTTGCCTCTCTGTGGTCAGGATACCTGCAGCTAGGTGAAGTGTCCAGAGTGCCTTGAGGAAGTAGGACCCACTGATGCAAGAAAAATACCTGTAATTATCACAAAAGTATCAGCCCTTCACTAACACTGAATGCCTTTTGGTAAAGCCATTTCAGATCCTTGAATACCTTAGTACCAGGACTACTTACTGGGAGTTACTTGGTCATCAAGGAACAGCCATAGTAAGAAAGAGAAGTCTCTAAAGCATTCTAATCCCATCTCCCTCCAGCCATTACCAGTCCTTGTTGTTTCTTCCCATTCCCCTGACACCAGCTGGTCTCTAAGAAGAGCAAGGATGTACATGTGTGTATTTTTTAACTTTCTGAACTTTTCAACACTTCAGACTACAAGGAAGATGAATATGTTTTGGCTTTACTACGCCCTAGAGATTTTCTGAGAGTCCTAGCATCTTCCATGAAAGCTCACTGGCATCACCAGGCATCTTTCAGAAAAATAAAGCCACTTTTCCAGAGAGAAACACTCTGTCCCTCCCCCAGTTTCCCAGCCTTTCAGAGTTCCGGTCAGTTCCCCGCTCTAGACTCACCAGCTACCCTCCTACGAAAAACCTATGTTCAGAATGCCCTGAATTCGGTGGGTGTGCTCCTTGATACATGAATTCTGAACACTTTCCCCCAGCTCAGACATTTCAGGCCAGACTGTATTTTTGCCACGTCTTGGACAAGAAAGCCCGTATGGACAAAATGAGTGAGCGCAAACATTTGGTCCAGAGGTTGGACCAAACTCTCCAAGCTGACCCAGAATCTTCAGCCATCTTTCAACAAAACGATCCAGGGTTTAATCCCCTCCACCTTTACAGTGATATCTTCGTCTATGAAGGAGCTAAAAGACCCTGAGTTCATTTCTGTCCTGGAGAGTATTCTTAAGAGCTACACAAAGGTAGGTAAGGGAAAAAAACACACACAACTACGAGAAAGGCAAAGGCAGAAGACTGAAAGATGATCTAAAAGTGATCAGAAAATGATGACCCATGTTTGGCATCTTCCATAAAGACAGAACAAAAGGAAAAGAATCAGAGAGGCTTGATGGATTTAGGTTAGATTAGGTTGGGTTAGGTTACCTGAAGAAAAAAGGTGGAATCCGCTTCTATGAAAGTCTTAAAAAAAAATCTACCCAGAGTATATCCAACCTTATCTAAAGCAGAGAACACATGACCTTGAAAAGAGAGCGAAATGCGGTTCTTAGGCAAGTGTGGCGAGGCATGCTAGGTTTCCTAACGTCACCCTAAAATGCAACTCTGGTATTTTATGCTTTTGTTCTCCTTAAACCAAATTGCCCGCTATTCTGGATACTTTTTGTAATATGGAGAACTTGATGAAGACAAGGATCATTTCCTCTCTTAGTTCTTAATTCCTCAAATACCTGGTTCAAAAGTCACATTCCTTCACTGAGGCCTCCAGGGAGGCAGGAGCCTCTCAACAGCTTGAGAGGAGGCACCGACTCAAGGCCAGAGGAGCTGTCCCTGCTCCCTCGCCACTGTGGTCATGTCACTTCATCTCCCAAAGCCTCACTTTCCTCATCCTCAAGGAAGGTTACTTAGCAACAAATAAGAAGCAGGGCTCGGAGGTTTCAAGATGATGTACCAACTTGGCACATCATAGGTAGTCAAATAAAATATAGTTAAGTTTACTATGCTACTTGTATCATAAGGCCAAACAGTAGGTGCTCGGGGAACAGAAGTGAACCTGCTCTTGTTCAGGTCATGAACTTCGGCCTGGGGAAAGGAGACAGCGTTTGTAAAGGGCTTTTCCTTGGTCACAGGCCTCCTCTTAGACCTGGAAGGAATCAAGAGAGTAAAGTGCGGAACAAGCGTGGTGAGGCATGCTAGGATTCCTAACGTCAGACAAATATCCAGGAGATCAAAGGAGCAAATGTGGATTTATTACCTCAGGTCCTAGGCATTTACAAGACAAAATGGAGGCCCCCAGGGGGATTCCAAGCAGGTTTACAGAGTAGTGCCCACAATAACCCAGGGGCACTGGCAGTGTGGTGTGCGGTCACCCTGTAGCAGCACTGCATACAGACAGGGTGCCTTGGGTCATTCGGGAGACAGCAGGATTTCCCTGAGAGAGAGGAAAACCACGTGTTCCTAAGCCAAATGCTCTCTGCCTGCACCTCCTCCACGCCGGCTTCCTGGACTGCTCAGGTCCGTGTCCAGCTGCAGCTTGCACTTGGAGAGGTAGTGCTCCTCTCACGCTGCGGGCCACCTCAAGCTAAAGGTCAAGGGAGACTTCTGCCAGCTCGCCTCTGCTCTGCCGGCTGCCTCATCCTGCCACTGTGGCCTTTCAGGCTCTTGCTCTTCTTCCCCTGGGGGCCTGGGGACCTCACCACGGCTCTCCTCTTTGGAACAGGCCCTTGCAAGGTTTTCTTGCTGCTTGTGGGAGAAGCCAGCTTCTTGGCCGAGCCTTTCTGGGACGAAGCCTGAGCTGGGCTGGAAGCTACAGTTGCATTGAACAATTTTCTAGCAGCTTTCTCTGATTGCTCCTTTAGCAAGTCCAAGACTGTCTCTGAGAAATAAGCATTTATTTAGTGAGAAATATAAGTCCTGGAAAGTAGCTGTAAGAGAAGCACCACCCAGGAAACCTATAACTGCATGAGGCTTCTCTAATATAAATTCTTTTTATTTATACTTTTTAATTCCCTTAACTGGCCTTGATCTAAATATATTATTCTTTTAATAGGGTCACTCCAATGATACATGGCTCTGGAATAGTTTCCTTAAGATAGTATCCCTCCTCTGTAAGTCCTTCCCAACTTTCCACCCTACCCAGAGGAGGAATTCCTCACTCTAGGGGCCCTCTCAGGGCCCTGGACATCCTTCTATACCCAAACTTCAGTGCTGTTTCTTTATCTGCCTGCACCATTCGCTCCCCTCCCATTTGACTCAGAACTCCTAGGTCAGAGACTTCAAGTGTTCGTTGCTGTGTCCCCAAGACCTAGCACAAGTGAGTGCCACAAGTGAGCACTAAGTGAATGTTGGGAAGTAAATGAATGCATCCATGATGGATGAATGAATGGAAGCAGGTGTCCCTCCCCCTCATTCTGGTATGTGGAGGACAGGTATAGACTGAGCCACAAGAGACAATCCTCATCCAAAAGCCCACTCCTTAGGGAGGATCTAAGACTCCCCTCTGGGGACTGTAGCGTGTTTGCTGAGGCTCTGCCTGCACCTCAACACGGAGGTGCCAGTGTAAGACCCAAAGATGGACTCACTGGCAACTGGCCTCAACCGGATCCTCTTGCTCTTGGTTTTCACCGGCGCTGCCTTGTGTTTGCACTTGCCTGGGGGTGCTCTCCTGAAAAGACAGACAGCAAGGATGAGGACACAAGACTCTGGAGATGCGACCAGGACATCAAGGCCACCAGAAGGCACATATTTGCAAGCATGGGGCCCAGCCCTCACTTATCCATGGGGACGGGGTAGAGGTAGTGGGAAACGTGCTGTGGGCTCAGGAGAGGCAGAAGGACACAGACACCACCAGGCATCTCAGGCCCTTGAGAGGAGCTGCGCGCAGTGCCGTCAGGAATGGCTCTACACCCTGGGGACCAGGAGCAAGAAAACCTTGCTGAGGCTCAATTCCTGCATCTGTAAAATGCAAAAACGAATAGTACCCATCTCGCAGGGAGATGGTGAAGATTAAACGAGAGCTGTGTACCTGACACACCATAAATGATTGACAAAGAATGCGATTTAAACAAAAACAACACACACACACACACACTTGGAACCATGCCCAGAACATAACGAGCTCAGTGGACTATGACGATGACGACAATGATGATGATTCTGCTGCTGCTGGTGATTCCTTTTAGAGAAAATTTCTTTGAGAACCCACAGCACAGCCCTGAAGCAACGCCAGCCTCCTGCCTAGCAACCACTCATTCTTAAACTGCCTGTCATCAGGGTGTGTTTTCTGAAATAAGAGGGACTTCGGAGACTGAGAACTCCCACTGGACGGAGCAGAGCTGGGACGTCCTGGCCCGTCTGGCAGCTCTCTCTGCCTCGCTCCAGCTCTCTCACTGCCATCCCCCCTTGCCCCAGGTGGGGGAAAGTCATTCTATTTGTTCAATAAGCACTTATGAAGTGCATAGGCACTATTCAAAATGCTTTATAAATATTAACTCATTGAATCTTCATAACAAGTCTATGAGGTAGGTGCTAGTATATTATTGACCCCATTTTACAGAGGGGAAACTGAGGCACACACAGGCTAAGAAACAGGCCCCAGGTCACACAGCTACTCGGTGGCAAAGCCAATATTCAAACCCAGACTCCAGAGTCTGTGTTCTCAGCCACTGTATTTAGTCGTCTCTAAAGGAAGGGCAGGAGGGAAAAACGGGAGGGGAAAATGATACATAAATCAATCAACTGCCCTCACAGTGCTGGGACTGGTGCATTCAGCGCAAAGACGGATGAGTGAGTGAGCCGCGCAGTCTGGTCCGCGGCCATGACGCTTTGGAAAATCTGTGTGACTCCACGCAGCTGTAGCTGACCCGACGGGACAGTATTGACGTGACTTTGATCCACAGAGAACTGAGCTTCTACTCTGGGCCCCTCTTACTAGCTGCGCCTTGTCAAGGGCTCCGGTTTCTTTATCTGTAGATTGAGGATGTTAACCTGCCCCTTTGGGACCCTGTGCGCACTGAACGCGAGCTGCGCACAGCGGCAACTCAGTGCACGTCTACTTGAGAGAACAGTGAACGAGAAGAGCTGTCTTCAGTGTGGAAAGGCTTTACAGCTGCTTTCTGAATGGCCTCTCTTGGCTGCTCTTGGGGAAAGGGGGAGTTAACTTATCCCCTAACAAAATGAGGAAACTGCCAAAGGAAAGAAAAATGGATTCGCACAGCAAGGCTATTAGTGGAAAGAGAACTCCCCACCAGGTGTTATCAACCACCTGAAGCACTTGAAATCCCCTGGGGCTGCTCCACCCCTAAGCACAGGAGACAGGGCACAGCAGACCTGGGGAGACAGCTCAGTAGCAAGTGCACCCCTGGGCAATGTGAGCTCTGCCATCAGCACAGCACCCCAGGCACAGCCTCTTCCCGGAACTCCTGAGCATACAATCCAAAGCCAAAAGGAAACTGAGCTGGCCTGCCCTGGCCCCTGAGCCCTGACCAGGGAGTGGACCTATTTGCCCAGCCACTACTGAACACCAGTCTGGTTATGGGGAACATAAGCCTCAGAGGGAAGTTTTCCTCTGTGGGTCCATCTATGAGCTAATTCACGGGGAGAATGTCTTGCTTTGGGCAAGAATCCCAAGATAAACCTAGTGCACTGTGCAGACTCCCCAGATGGACACACTGCATCACCCTCCCAGGGACAGATAACAGGACCCAGACACAACAGCCTCACAGGTGGGAAGATTCCACCTGCTCTGTTGGAGTTCGGTTAGCCCCTGAGAGAGGTGGGCACAGGAGCAGAAACAAACAGAGTCCACCAAGTGAATAAACACTGAATTCCAGAAAAGATCAGGTGGGGATACTGAGAAACCTGGTAGTTTAAGTATTTGCCAAAGACCTTGAGATGTCAACCAAGCCCAAAAGACAGGGCAGCCACACTTAGCCAGTGGTCAGAGGTGTGTACCTGCTGTTAGATAACCCCAGACAGAAATATCCAGAAGTATATTAAAAAAAAAAAAAACAGAACAGGAGCCAGACACCTAGACTGGTCATCCTGGAAAAGATCAAGAGTCTCATTTACAGCTGCAAAGAGACCATTTCCCAAACACCCCATAATTGCTATAGCTATGTTGTTCTGCACAGTCGTTTGCCCAAACTGCTTTTCATCTGGAGGATAGATTTGCTTCACTGGTAATCTTCGGTAATTCTTGGGGAGTGAGGACTGTTTTTATGACCTGCCATAGAGACAAGGACTAAGGAAAATGCACCTGGGAAGGCAGATCTCACCTTGAGGGGTCCACAAATTTGTAGATAGATCCATGTGGCGAGTAGGCACTTGGGTAAGAGGTGGCCAGGAAATACAGCTCCCCTAAGGAAACAGGAGTAGACAGCAGTCACAGGACATCAGGCAGGGCTGAGACTCACAGCTGGATGCACAGAAAAAGTCAAAAGGAGGTTATGCCCCTAGATTGCAGTGAGCCCGGTGGACGGAGCCTGGGAACTGGCAGCCAGGCCCTCATTGGCTGCACGTGTACGCTTATTGGACCCAACACGCTTCTCCTTATCACCCCTTCGCTCTCAAAACCTTCATCTCCACGAACCTTCACTTCCTTCCCCACCTCTCTCCTGCTGATGGGGATTCTCTGTGAATCCCTGGCAACAGGCAGTCTGCAGGCTGAGGACTTGCCGGTTGCTTTATTTTGTCCCTTATTTAGTCCTTTTGTCTCCCCTGAGCCTCACTCTCCCCTTTTCCTCTTTCATCCTCGTTTCCCCGTGACCCGCCCACTCTTCAGCCTCTCCTCTCCATCTTCCCCACGCCCCACAAAAATCCCCCCACCCACTCTCTGTTGTATCTTTAGAAAGAGCCCAGCCTCTTCACATTTCTTCCTGTCTGAGCTCCTTTCTGGAAGTAACTACCTCATTCCCCCTTGCTCTATAGTTATCTGCCGGGGGCAGTACGCTATAGTATCGGGTTATGAGCCCCAACTTGAGAGTTAGAGAAGTCTAGGTCTGAATTCCAGTGACAGCAGTTACTCTCTCTGTCATCCTGGGCAAGCTCTTCGCCTGTAGAACCCTTGAGATATTTATTCCTTTGTAAAATAGGGGTCACGAGGCCTCATGCGATTGTTAAGTATTCAATTAGAAAGTGTTTAGTATGGTGTTACTATTACTTTCCTATCACTCTACTCCTCAAGCAGCCATGTGAACCTGGCACAATGTTTGTGCAATTGCACTGAATTAAATTCACTTGCTCTTGTGCACCCTACACAACTCTTTCTCAATTTTATGGAAGAAGATGTCTATTAAGTTGCAAATTTGAAAAACGTAGAGATTTATACAGCTCCGGGTTATTTATTTATTTATTTTTTCTTAGACAGTTCACTCTGTCACCCCGGCTAGAATGTAATAGTGTCATCATAGCTCACAGCAACCTCAACTCCTGGGCTCAAGCAGTTCTCCTGCTTCAGCCTCCCGAGCTGCTGGGACCATGGGTGTGCGCCACCACGCCCAGCTAGTTTTTCTGTAGAAATGGGTTCTCGAACTCCTGACCTCAAGCAATCCTCCTGCCTCGGCCTCCCAGAGTGCTACAATTACAGGCTTGAGCCACCAAGCCTGGCCCAGCTCTGGGTTATTTAAACAACTGCTTTCTTCCTTGAATGTGTAGAGAGCAGTGACCAGTGTTTGTCTTGTGCGAAATGTAAGGCTCATGGTCTTGCAGAGCCCTACACAGGGTAACAGCTGCCTCACAAACTAGGGTGTATCTGACAATCTATGTTTATAATCTTCCCCTACTAAGAGGTCTGAGGAGTTAGGACACACCCTACCCTAGAGTCAGTTTGCCCTGACTGACGCCATTCACAGTGATTCTACTATTAGATGAATAAGGTGTCTACCAAGGGCCCGTGTGTATGCAGGTAACTCTCACACAGGGACCCCTCCAAATCACGCAAAGGCCTTCTTGGTCTGAAAGGAGATTGAAAACCCTGCCTTGCTGTATTTTCCCTATACGTGACTGCATGTTTTCCACATGCCATAGACCTTCCATTGTATTTTTTTTTTTTTTTTTTGAGGCAGAGTCTCACTGTGTTGCCTGAGCTAGAGTGCCGTGGCGTCTGCCTAGCTCACAGCAACCTCGAGCTCCTGGGCTCAAGCGATCCTACTGCCTCAGCCTCCCAAGTAGCTGGGACTACAGGCATGCACCACCATGCCCGGCTAATTTTTTTTTTCTATATATTTTTAGTTGTCCAATTAATTTCTTAAAATTCTATTTTTAGTAGAGATGGGGTCTCGCTCTTGCTCAGGCTGGTCTCGAACTCCTGAGCTAAAAGGATCCGCCCGCCTCGGCCTCCCAGAGAGCTGGGATTACAGGCGTGAGCCACCGCGCCCGGCCTTCCATTGTATTTTTAAGAGAAAACCATGCTAGAGGTGAATTTTATCTGTAGTGTTCAACTGATATTTTTAATATATATTTAGAGGGGAACAAAAAACTATAATATACCATGTAAAGCAGAAATACAAGCATTGATTTGGCCAACCCTCTTGGGAAAGGGCTTCAGTGACCAACATTCAGAATCAATCGATCGAACCTCGCAGTGGGCAGTTCGTTCAGCCCAGCTGCCACTCCGAGAGCTCAGCGAGTAGGCTGCAGCCACGGATCAGGCAGAGTTCGGGTTCCAACTAAAAAGTGACTTACCTAAAGCCAGTGACTGCTAATTACATAATGAAATAATACTCAGATTTAAAAATGTCTCTAAGAGGGAAAGAATATGTAAAGAGTAGAAAACACAAAAGCAAGCGACTCTGGGGAAAAAAATAACTAGTTTTGGACACAGCCTCACTGGCTTTAGGTCTGTCCTCGGGCAAAGGCTTGGGAACACCTTGGCAAGTTCACTCCATAAAATGCGGCCAAGCACACTTGGGTTCTTTGCCAGATGTACTCACTGGTTTTTCAAAAACTGCCTGTTTTGCACTGTGAGGAATCTACAGGCACAACACACCAAACCACGAAAGCCGGGGTTTTTGTGGCTCCCTGAGGAGGAACCAGCCACAGAAGGTGGCAGCCCAGGGTGCGTGGGGGACCAGCCGGGGAGAGGCCCACGTGGCCCGCAGCTTTCACATCATGCACTTCCCACGGAGCACCATCTTGCCGGCCTGTGGTCTCTCTCCTTTTTCATATGTTTAGACTTGCAGCTGGGACCCACATAGACCTTTTCCCATTACGAATGCTTCATTTTCCAAAATACCCTCTACTCCTGCAAAACGTTCATCTCCATCTGCTCCTCAGCTAACTGACAGGAAGCGGCCAGGAGCTGCCTGATGTCCTCACAGCCTGCTCAAGCGCAGGTCCAGCGCAGCTGCTGTGGCTCACAGCGGAAAGAGATAGCCTAAGCGGGAGCTCATCCGTGCTCTGGCTGTGCCTGCAGAGACTCCTGGGTCTGCAAGGGACCCTGAGAGGCCACTTCATTTTCTTGTTTGCCTCTAAGCACGGTGAGATCTAGTGCCAAATCCTGAAAGATCGCTGTCCTCACTTAAACAAAATAAAATGTATTTAAAATTGGAAAACTTTTATCTTTCAAAATGAAACACAATGTATGTAAAGGTGAAATTAAAAATCTGTTTTCTGATTACAAAATTTTTGGAAATTTATTAGAGAGCCAAGTCTCTTTCTTTCTCTCATGTGCGCATGCGCTTATGCCTTGCTTCACTGATTCCCTTAACGTGTGCCTAGTCTAGCGAGTGACCTCCTACCCAGCTGACTATGCTTTTTCAGATTGCTCAAAAATAAATTCCCCCTTGATCACCAACTCTTGGCAGGGCCTGGAAAGAGCCTGGCCCAACCAGCACGATGATCATCGAGATACCCTCTCCAGGCAACACCAGCAGGATAAACACCCACCGCCTGCTCAGTCTGGCCCACTGCTTGCCCTGTACGTGTGCCCGTGACTGTGGTTTAGAACAGATTTGCTCCTCATGGTGAACTGCGTGGTTCCACCGAGAAGGCGTAGGCTGGCACATTCCGTCTGTTTCCTCACTGGTGAAATGAGCATAATTATATCATGGGAGTGTTGTGACTGCTAACTAGGAGAAAAATGTAAAGTTCTTAGAACAGTATTCAGTGTGTTATAAGAGATGACTAAGCCACAGTGACAAGAGCAGACGTGGTGATGGCTATTTACATAAACATGTGGTCGGTGCCTGTGATTGTTGGCGTTCAGTGAGCGGAAATCGAGTCACTTGCTCGCCTCTTACCTGCTTCGTCTTCAGCGAAGGAGATGATGAACTTGCTATAGGTGCCGGTCAGCCCTGGGAAGGCACAGGATGTCGTGCCGCCCACGCAAATGTTCCGTTTCTTCCATTTTTTGGTTTCTCTATCTTCCTGCAAAGCCATAAGTCGACTAGATGAAAAGTAAAAACTTATATTTTAGGAATTCATATTTCTACTCTGCAGGACTCTTTTTCTCCCAGGATAAGGGATCCTTGAGTACTAGGACTGGGTCTCCCATTAAGAGATCAGTAACTAGCCTCCCCCAAAGAACCAAAAACACTGCTTCCATCGCCCACCGCCCTGGGTGGGGCAGCCCATCTTCTGTTATAAAAGGAGTTTGGTGCTCTGCAAAGGGTGCACCGCTGCAAAAGACTGATCCTATTTCTGTTCGCTGTGTGACCTTTGGCTAGTTACCCGACATCTTTAAGCATCAATTTCCTCATCTGTGATAACGTAATTTGCCATAGGGGAGAGTTGCAAAGGTTAAATAAAATAATAAAAATAAAGATCTCACCAATGTGCATGCCACATAGTAAAGACTCAAAAGCTGCTGGCTGTTATTGCTATTATTATTATTATGTCTGTATGTCTGTATAGTAGCAGATAGATACATCATATGGCTCTACCATATATCTGAACTAAAAGCAGGTTTTTAGAAGAGAAGGGAAAGGAATTAGGTAAATCCAGGGTGCCCACCAGAATCACCTGGAAAGTTGTATGGAAACAGAGATGCCCAAACGCAGGTGATCCTGATGAATATTCTCAATTAAGAATCACTGCAAATTAACCAAGTGTATGTATGGGCGTAGGGTGGTGAGTGAGGGCTATGCAAAAAAAAAAAAAACCATAATAATGAAATCCCAGATATCTAATAAGTATTAGCAAAGGAACTGACCAATTAGTAACTCCCCTCATGTCAGTAACCGAGAATTGCAGCATGAAAATGTAACATCCTTTCTAACTAAGATGGAGTATCTGGGGCCAGAGTTACCCTCCCATCCCAAACAGTCAAAAACCTGCACAAAATTGAACAGCAGTGGCTTAAAAGACAAGGAAGATCAATCTATGTAGAAGTGTGTTCTCTGAGAGCTGGGAAGCAAATGAGGTGAGCCCTGTAATTGTACTACCTTGGCAGAGTTTCCAACACTGTTAGGGAAAAGATCGACAAAGCCAAGTGGCTGAGAAGACACTGCTGAGAGTCCAGGAAGACCACGGCAGCAGGGCAGATATGGTAGAGAAGAAATTTGCAGGGCAGATATGGGAGAAAAGAAAACTGCCCAGAGCGTGAACTCCAGGGATCTGTCTGCAAAGGGCCCCCTCAAGGCGTCATCAGTACACGCAACAGCAGACACATGTGAGGAAACTGCCTGACAGCAAGGAAAGAATTAGAGGAAAAAGTACGTGCACTTAGGGCCAGGAATAGTGTGAGGATCATGGGGCATTGGTAGAGTTCTCAGGATGTTGTGCCTCAGTAGTGAGGAATAGAAAGTTCTAGAAAAAGCACCACTTTGGTCCTGCTTAACAAATATTAATAACAAGCCCTGCAAGGATCAAACTATTTCCAATTAACTTAACTGTGTCCCAGAACAAAACTCAAAAATATTTATAGAAATACAAAACTATAAAACATTATAGCCATTTTATTCACAATATTCCCAAACTGGAAACAACCAAAGTATCCATCAACAACATGGAGAAAGGTTGAACAAATTGTGGTACAGTCATACAATTGAATATTACAAGCAATAAAAAGACAAACTATTGATACATGCAACAACATTGATGAATCTCACAGACATTACTGAATTAAAGAAGCCAGGCACAAAAGAAGAGTACATATTATATGATTCTATTTATATATAAAGTTCCAGAAGCAAAACTAATTTGTGGTGAAAGTGGTATCTCTGACTGGAGTGCGTGTATGCGTGTGTTGGGGGTGGGGGAAGGATGGTATTGACAGGCCATAGGCAAGAAGGAACCTTCTAGGTGATGGAAATGCTGTGTCTTGATAAGGTTGGTGGTAATATGAGTGTATACATTTGTAAAACTTTATACAACTGTACTCTTAAGAGATTGTATTTCATCATATGTAAGTTTTATCTCAATAAAAATGCTAAAATAAAAAAAGGAGAGGGGACATCAACCCTTCCTTACCCACTCATGAAGTCCCCAAAGATGTAGAGGCCGTTGAGATTTGGCGATTCACAGCCCCGGTAGACATATCCTCCAGTGACTGACTTCCCCACTGCATGACCATAAGCGTAGATTGGCAGAACGTCATCTGTCCAGGAGCAAGGAAAGAGAGAGAGTGTCATGGCCAAAAATTGGGATTGTCAAGGAAGAAGGGGGCTTTTTAATGCAGTTGCCTGATTCAGGGAGGAACACTTTATCTCTTGGTCTTCAGCAGGATAGGCAGTCAAGCAAATCATGTTTGTTTTTCTCAGTGGGCCAAACACAGTCCATAAGAGCTTCCCATTTGACTGTTATCTGCAGGCAGAGAGGAAGCCAAAATCCCCCCCATCTACAAAGTAATGACCTGGAAATCCACACATTACGCTTTCCCCCTGGTTTGACGTGGCAGATACTCAGTCTTAAGGACATGCAAAACATCGTGAGGGTCTGTAAGACTGCTTCGTAACTTAGAGGACAAAAGAGACTAAGCAATGGTGATACAGTCAGAACACTGCAATTTTGAGCAGTCATTTCACTGGGACGTCCCAACTGGGAAATACATGAAAAGAGGTGGCCACCAATTTTGCTCTGCCAGTGGTTCTCAAAATAGTATGTATGACTAAAAATCACGTGGGTGAATTATTTAAAATACAGATACTTAGGTCAATCCTCTTCCCCTAATCCACCCAAAATTGAAATTTATGAAGTCTGAGATAGAACTTAGGAATCTACTTTTTACCTACCACTGCCAAAGTGTCTCTGGTGCCAATGGCAGGAGGACCACTCGGGGAAGTGCTATTCCACAGGACGCAGACAGCACTCAGGTTTTATTCCTCCACCCCCACCTCCAACCCACTCAACTCACTCAAGAAATCACCCAGAGAGGTTCTTACTTACCCAAAGAGGCGTTGTGGCAAAGTTCTTTGTCGTAACATTCAAACCCTTCCTTTGCCCTCCAGCCATAGTTCCCGCCTTTAACAATGAGGTCAATTTCTTCAAACTTGTTCTGGCCCACATCCCCACAGAACATTCGGCCACGGCCCTGGCGTGTGATGGGGTCCCCTCGGTCCACAGCACAGCGCCACATGTTTCTGACCCCATAGGCATAGATGGCGGGGTGGGCCCCTGGCTCAGAAACAAACGGATTGTCCAAGGGGACTCGGTACCCCTTGCCATCTGCGCCTGCCCCATTCACATCGATCCTTAACACTTTTCCCAGCAGGGAACTTCTGAAAGAAAGAGGAAGAAACAGGCACAGGTAAGCAAAGGCACTGGACTGGAACAGACCACCCAGAAGGGCCAACTCATATTCGATGCCAGAGAGTGCTGGGAATCACGTGGGGAGATGCAACTTACGGTTTCCTTTAAATATTTACAAGATGTTAAGACTTCCCCATTTTTGGCTCAAAGGGAACCACCAGGCAAAAGTTTGATGTGATCCTGCTCTATGTAACCCTGAGCAAGTGACAGCTTTAATTTTTTATTTTAATGATGAGGATGGTTTCTCCCTGATTTGGTCTAATACTATAAATTTTTAAAAGAAGCTGGTTTTATTCTTTATTTGGCAATATGGTCAATAAAAAGAACTAAGGCTTTTGAGAGCCTCTGCTGATGACTGTGATCTCCAGGCCACACTCCCTCACCTGTGAAGCGGGGGAGTGACACTGCCTCGCAGTGCGGTTGTGAGATAATATCACGGTTAAGCAAGTGATTGCATAGACAGCACTCAATGCAATTCCTGAATTACAGCAGGTATTTGACAGATGCTAGCGTTGTATTATTATTAACCTTAATATTTTTATTACTAGGAATAATAGGAGCCAAGTGCTTACCGGGTGCAAAGGGCAGAAGGCCCACATGACCTTTGTCTAGACAACACAGCATCACTGGGCTCTGGTGCCACACTGTCTTAGTTGGAACTCTGGTTCTGCCACTTACCCATTGTGTGACCTCTGTGCCTCTGTTTTCTTGTCTGTGGAATGGATATCATAATACCTCCACTTAATAGGATTCATTGATTCCATGTATATTTATGGAGTGACTTCTTGTGCCAAGTGTCTGTTCTCGGTGCTGGTAACACACCAATTAACAAAATAGATAGAAATTTCTGCCCTGGAAGGTTATTAGAATTATATTCTCGAATGCATGTGAAATACTTAGAACAATGTCTGAACACACAGCAAGCCCCTAATGCACATTAGCTCTCATTATCTAACTTCGCCTGGGCCAAGCGCAGTGCCTGGAACCCAGATTTCATAAAGCACTCTGAGAGTTTGTATTAAGCATCCATATTAACTACCAAAGTGCACTATGTCTGAAATTTATAGGACAGGAAACCCAATGTTCCTCCCATTTGCCACACTGGAGGAGACCACACCGTTTGCTGTATGTGATTTGGGTTTGACTCCATCTCGGCAAACACACTGTACCAAGGACTCTCTCTAAAGGGGCACGGCCCCGTGTCCATCCAGCTTACTTGTTCTGAGCGTTTCCAAACTTGCCAAAGGGGTCCCCAGCGGGTCCTCCATCCCCAGTGAATATGTACATGTAGCCATCCAAGCCAAAGAGAAGTTGTCCACCGTTATGATTTGAGGCCGGTTCTTCTATCTCCAAGATGACCCTGGAAAAGAAATCCTGCTGAATCAAGCTGAAGGTGTGTCCTCTTGGGACATCAAGAAATGACTGGTCCAAGCCACCAAGATCTGCTAAGCTAGCCAAGACCTGCTTCCAAGTTTCCAAGGACCACAAAGCAGGCAGCTTTGGGGCTCTGAGATGCCCCCTATTTCCTGCTATGGCTCCTTTGTGGATCATTTTTCCCTCGTATCACGACTTCAGCAGCTGTAGACACAGCCAGGGTGACAATCAGCCTTTTCTAGGACTCTGCTGTATTAGAACTCTCCATCCCTTCCTTTGAGCAGCTCAGCAGGGGCTAGTCTATCAGTTCTTCGTGCTCTTTCCAATGCTCCAACCTGTCTACGATGGGAAAAGACACAAGGCAGAAAGTAGAAGGAAAAAGGCAGGTGGTAGAATGGTAAGAGCTTGCGCTTAGGGTCAGTTAGGAACGAGTCCTCATGTGACCGAGTGTCAACCCCTTGATGGCCTTGTGCCATAGCTTCCTGGGTAAACAAGAAATCCCCAAGAGACTGTATCTCACCGTAGGAAATGTGAATACAATCTCAAGGTAAAGGGTCTGGGCTGTAATGGCCACACACTAATCAGAGACCGCTACTATATTTAATATATTGATATTACCTATACTCATTCCTCAGACCCATATGGCTGCCGGGCCTTGCTCCTCTGTAAAGACAAGCAAGCTGGTTTCAGATAGAGTAACTGGGAGGTGCTGGCTATTCCCCGCAAAGAACCTTGACTCAGAGTCTGACTTGAGCAGTCCTCCAGCAACAGTGACCCCTGTCTCAGCATTTAAGTTGGTGCCCTAAACTCAGTGAAGCTCTGCTCCATCATCTCGCGGGACTGATTGGTGTTGTCTGAGAGTGCAGCACAGAGTTGCAGATTCTCAGAAGTGTGTCTCACCTCTCTGATTTCGGGTCGGCTTTGTTGGGATCAGCCCGGGAAACCTGCATCTCGCTAATCCGGATCATTTCTACCTTCTTCCTGCCCAGGCATGAATAATAAATGTAGAACTTGCGGTTGCGGCGGAATCTGGGATGAAAAGCCAACCCCAGGAAGCCCCTCTCATCCCCGATCCTCGGAGTGGTCAGCACGGTGTCCTTGAGGTCCAAGAAGGGCTGCTGCAGGCGGCTCCCGTCGGGCAGGTAGACCCACACGGCGCCCACCTGCTCGGCCACGAAGCGGCGGTGGGTGCCGTCCCCGGCGTGGACCATGCACACGGGGTTGCGCAGCCCGGTGGCCACCTCGGCCAGGCAGAGCCGCAGGCAGCCCCGAGGGCCGGTGGCCGCCGCCCCCCGGGTGCGGGCGAGGCGGTGGCTCCTCAGCACGTTGGGGAAGCAGTAGTCCTGGTCCGGAAGGCGGAGCAGGTGGCAGAAGGTGGCACCGTCCTGGCCACGGGTCGCCCGGAGGCCGCGGTCGCCGGTCAGCAGGGAGGTGGCCGCAGGGCAGCGGGACAGGAGCGCAGAGCAGTAGTCGGCGCACAGGCTGGGGAGGGGGCGCAGGGGCGTGCGGGCGTCCCGGGCGCCGTACAGGTGAGCGGCGTAGGGCGAGCACACCTGGAAGAGCAAAGGGAGCTCCAGCTCAGCGGTCGGACCGGCCGCCCGGGGCCGTCTCGATTTCTGAGCAAGCAGAAAGGAAAAACAGTCTAAGAAAAAAATCAGGATTCTGGGGTTTGCTTGGGTTTTTTTCCACCACTACTGCTAAATCACTTCTCTTCTCTGTGTCCCAAATTTTCTACCCGCTTATTGCTTCTGGAAGGCAGAAAGGGAAAAAGAGAAACAAACAAACCGAGCCAAAAAAAAAAAAAAAAAGACCCTCTCCTATTCCCTGTACTATGTCTAGCATTTCAGCTTAATTCTTGACATTTCCCGTTTTATTAAATGATGAATGAATATTTTTTCCAAAGGAGATGTTACCAAATTTCTCAGTTTTTCCCTTTCTTATAAATGCTGTATCTGCAAGATTTTATTTCTTTATACAAATCTGAAGCCATTTGGCAAGTTTCACGCTTGTTAAAATCTGGGTGCTGGGCATGCCGTGTTAGTTATTTAATGTTCTGTGCTTTTCTGTATTTTTGAAATATTTTACAATTAAAAATAAAAGTATCAAAATGGACATTCTATGTACCACTCCCAGAAATTAGGTGTCTAGCAATATCTTCACTTATTTATTTAAAATATTTAAGTGTTTAATGTATGCAAAGTATCATGCTGGGAGCTATACACATTTGGATAGTGGCTATAGGGCAATGGGACTGCTCTTAACACAAACGCAGCACTGTGTGCGCAAGTGAGTTTCTGCTACTTGGACCTTCCTAGACTGTGACATTTTTTAGGAGGAAAATAGAATATTGTGGGCAGACAAGCAACTCCCAATAGTGATGAAAGACAAGGCATCTGAGATTAGGAAAGTAAGAAGGGTTTAAAGCAGGGGTCCCCAACCTATGTGAGTTATATAATTATTTCATTATATATTACAATGTAAAATAATAAAGTGCACAATCAATGTAATGCATTTGAATCATCCCAAAGCCATCCCGCCAGCCCCTGTCTGTGGAAAAATTTTCTTCCATGAAAATGACCCCTGGTGCCAAAAAGGTTGGGGACCACTGGTTTAAAGGATCTGGTTTGGGACCTTGAAGTGGAGCAGAGTCCACTGGCCCAATAGGCTCCTTTTGATCACTAAGGGCTCTCCCGCCAGCCTGCCTGCGCAGAGCTGTCTCCTTCCCCCCCGCCCTCCCACCACTTCACTAAGGGACCAGCAGCATTCTTCCTGCGTGAGTTCCCTGTTCTCTCTTATTTCCCCTGACTGTAGGTTGCAGAGCAAGCTCTGGGTTATCCCGCGGAGGGGAAGAAGGAGCTCAGAGATTCACAGCAGCTCTCCCCAAGCTATTTCTGTTTAGGATATTTGTCAGAGCTGCTAACAAAAAGCAACGTGAGGGGACTTTTCTTAAGTGTCCTGAAATACCAGGGAACAGAGGAGGGCTGTGGAAACTCCCCACCACCATTGCACACTTCCATGCAGCCGTTCAGAGTTTGCAAAGCTGCTTCTGCCCAGTTGGCTCAGTAACTAAGCAAATGTTTCTCTACTTTAAGGGTGAGAAAATTAAGGTCCAGGAAGAGTCTCTGCTATGTGACTCTACTGCTGAGTCTCTCCTCTGTGCCAGGAACTATACTCTGCAGTGGGGATTGAGCAGTGAGCAAATGCACAAAATTTCTGTTTTGAGGAGCCTATGCTTACAGTTCAGAAAACCATAAAACAGCCAGGACTGCTGATACTCTACTTTGACACAGTGTGAGCAAAAGGGCACAAGACTTGGAGTCTGAGCATCTAATGCCCCAGGACTGTTTGATCTTGGGCAAATCACTTAAAACTCCTGACTCCACATCAGTAGAGTGGGGGTCATAACATTAACAACTGCCTGCAGAACCATTGCTGGGCACGAGCTACACAGGTGGGGAAAGAAAGTGGGCCTTGTAAATTTCAACAACTAGACATGTGCAGGGTTGTTTCGCTGAAATTATTCTTATTCCTCAAATTCCTGAAGCAAAAGAACTGCTGATTTTGGCTTTCTGAAGCCTCACACAAAAGGGCAGGAGGAGGAGACATTTCTACTAGGGGAGATCTCAGAAAGAAACAGTCTCAGTGCCACTCATAAAAGCTCTGCTTCTGCTCAAATGGTTAATTCTGCAGGAAGCAGCCAAGAGAGGTGGTGCCTGAGATGAGGGAGTACAGCCTGGGGCGGTGCCACCCAGGTGGCCGGCTTCTGTGCCAGGCTGTGCTGTAATTCCCGCCTGGACTCTGGGAAGCTCAGTTAACCTCTCCCCACCCTGCACACGGAGTTGAGTGGCCAGGGCATTCTAGAATAGCGGGCAGCGGGAGTCGTGAAGAGATGTCGCAGATAGCCAAGTAACTGCATGACCCGCCGTCTCTCACCCCCAGCACATCACCAGAGTGCATCTCCCCATGCAGCCTCTTTCATCAGTTCCCCAGTGCTGACCTCTCCCCCTGCACCCCAATCACCGCCCATGCCTGTCCTGTTTTCAGGCTGAGCTCAACTAAGGCACAGCCTCCCAGGGATGTGGATCTTGGCTGCTGAAGTGGCAGAAGCAGAAACTCTGTGAGTCACTGCCACTCAGCAGCTCGAGGCTCTCTTGTCCGGTTCTGAAATGCCAGGCAGGCAGACTCTGGGAAGAGCCCCCAACCCCTGCTGCTGCCATCATCACACCAGAGACCCCCTGGCACGAATTACTCAGACAAGTGAAGACTGGACCCCAGCAGATGCCACCACTCCCTCCCTTACACACCCCGTGAATGCCACAGGGGTAAGTGTCCAGCTCTCTGAGCACTGCAGGGAGGACGCAAACAATGGCTACTCCAAGAGCTCCATGAAAATATCCCTCCCATTCCCCTGGGGCCTGGAGAAGAACCAGGGCCAGCAGAACCCCACAGGGAGAGCTTCAGGGAACCAGTGGAAACCAAAGTCAGCATACTGTCACCTCAGTGTGCCTGTCCACAGCATGCAGCTCTACGGCGAGGCACCTGGCAGGTGAGCTTCTAAAGGGCCGGGTGGGCCAGGAGCGGTGGCTCATGCCTGTGATCCCAGTACTTTGGGAGGCTGAGGTGGGAGAGGGAACAGGGGGAATCACTTGAGGCCAGGAGTTCACAACCAGCCTGAACAACATAGCAAGACCCTGTCTCTACAATGAGTAAGAAAGACAGGGCTGAGTGCCCAAGGCACCCTCCCCCCAGGACCCACAGCACGCAGCCCAGCACCCCGAACTTCTGGGGCTAGAAGGCACTTTGCAGCTTCCTCAGGGTCCTGCTCAGGCCTACCTGACAAAGGATGTCTTTGATGTAACCTCCACACAGCTCATGGCTCTTCAGATCTAAGTATTCCAGAATGTCCTGGTACCGGGCAGCGATGTGGCGGTCCTTGTGCTGGTCACAGCAGCCAAAGGACTTGTAGTCAGAGCAAAACTCGAGGTGCAGGGGGGGCTGGAAGGGGGACCCGTAATCTAGACATTGGGGGTGTCCCTGCAGCAAGCCCACCTGGCCCAACAAGAATGGGAGGCAGAGGCAGAAAATGCCAGAAGAGAGCCAGGGTGCCGGGCGACACAGACCACCACGCAGACTAGGAATGGCCCTTCTCAGCATTTTGGCCCTGCGCACACTCGGGCTGCTGTGTTTGCTCAGGTTGGCTTTCCTGCTCTGCCCAATCCCCTCCCTCTCCTCCCCCCACACCCCGCCCCACCCTGCTTGCTCCTCCTTCCTTCCCCTCCTCCCCACACCAAGTTCACTGAGATGGTTTCTGCACAGCGTCCCTTCTGTGGCCTGGTTATCCAAGTGTCCCTTTGAAAGCAGTGGGAGGTGTTCCCCACCCCTCCAATCCCATCTAACCATGAAGCTGGCACACGTCTCAACCCCATGCTGAGTCGGGGGCACAAGCTGCTCAGCCAAAGGTGCCATGGTGTCGATGGCAAAGGGGCCGTGTTGCCTGAAGACTACAGAGAATTTCTGTGGTGCTGGGGACACCAGGGCATTCACACTTGTTTACCGTTTCTTCACGGGCTGAGTGGCCCAGAGTCACCACGAGAACACCAGCTATTATACAGTCCCAGACGTCGGACTCTGCGGAAAGCACGACGAAGGGTCCCGCAGTGCTGAAGGGCACCGTGGGGCTGGGGCTGGGGGAGGTGGAGGGTGGAGAGGGCGTGGCAGGAGGCAGGGTGTGCTGCGTAGTTCCTGGGACCTGAAAAGATGAGTATTGGGGGCAGTAGGAAGACAGGACTTTTCCTGAATCCTGCACCCACAGCAAGAAGCAAAAGCAGAAAGAGGAGACAGGAAGGGGAAAAGGAGGGCATCTGAGTCAGTCCGTGCTGTGACAAAACACCACAGACCAAGTCATTTATAAATAATGGAAATTTCTTGCTCACAGTTCTGGAGCCTGGGAAGTACAAGCTCAAGATGCCAGCAGGCTCAGCGTCTGGCAAGGGCCCCGCTCCTCACTGATGGCACCTTGTTGCAGATCCTCACGTGGCAGGACAGAGGGAACAAACCCACCCTCCCTTGAGCCTTTTTATAAGGACCCTAATCCCATCCACAAGGGCCCAGCCCTCAAGACTTAATCACCCCCTGAAGACCCCACCTTCTATCACACTGACGATTAAGTTTCAACATATGAATTTTGGTAGACAATTTCGGACCGTAGCAGAGGGGGTGTGGCCCAGTGAAAACAAGGAGTCAACAGGCTGTTTGGAACAATTTCACCAGGAAGCACAGGATGCCTGGGTTCTTTTGCCAAATCTATACCTGCTTTAGGGCATTCCTCCTTACTTAGAATACGTTACAACATTAGTTATTTAAAGGTGTGTTTTGCTTTATACATGTCCATTGTACATAACAGACTTTCAATAAATATTTTTTTCCTTTTTTAGAGATGGGGTCTCACTATGTTGCCCAGGCTGGTCTTAAACTCCTGGGCTCAAGGAATCCTCCCACCTCAGCCTCCCAAGTAGCTGGGATTACAAGCATGAGCTACCACACCTGGCTAATAAACATTTCTTGAGTGACTAGCGGAACATGGGGTCCCAAACTTACACAGCCCCAAACCCAGAGGTGTGAACAGGTGCACAGGTCTATGGGAACATTTGCTACCCGAGTTCACTCTCCTTCCAGTCCATGGTTCTGGTCCATCCTGAAATTTCCTTACTGGCAAAAGCTTGTCTTTGAAATGCAGATGAAATGTAAGTTTCTTTTTGTTCCAGATGTGCTTCTGTGGAGGGCACCATGCCTGGCTCTCCCATCCATCACCAGAAATAGCGTTTGTCAGGCTGTCATCAGGAGGGAACACTGAGCCTCAATCTAGCCAAGTCTGTACTCACAATGTTCTGGATTGTGAAAGCCCCAAATTGCATTTATAGCACAAACAAGATCTTTATAACTACGGGAAAATTCTGGAGGAGGGAGTAGCCAACACAGCCCTGCTTTCCTATCTGTACTGTTTAATATCATACCTGGTTGAGTGGGGCTTTCCAAAGCATAATACGCTGTCGATGATTCACTGGTGACCGTGCCATTTCCCCTGGGCTGTTTGCACAAAGGTCTGGAAGCGGAAGCGTTGGGCACGAGAAGTCACTTGTGCTAATTTCAGCCAGTCAATTCTCAGAAATGGAAGGTAACCATCAGACTCTTGGATATGTAAGAATGAGTGCATTCTCTCATTCCATCTAAAACCTGAGAGTATTTCTAGATCTTCTATTGACATTTATGTCTCAGTTTTCCTTTTGCCACGAAAAATACGGAGATCTTACTGTTTTGGGCAAAGAGTCACTGTAAGATTAGCAGGGAAATATCAGCCTGGCAGGCTCTCATCAGACATAGTGACAGTATGAGTTTCTGATTATTAAAATATGCAACATTTCAGATGATACTACATAACATTTCAGATAAAATTATATAATAATCATGCAATAATTAATTTCAAAATAGATGTCTGGTGTCAATTCAGTAAATATGCATTATTATATGCAAAGTGGAAAAGGAATGTTTAACAAAAAACTGATATAAAAAACAAACTTTTTCAAGGAGTTTATGCTCTGAGAAAAAAAAGGATAAAAAAGTATTCAAATAATGCAAGGTAGATTACATTAGGATAACCATAAGGGAGGAACAAGCCGCCATCAGGGATCCTGAGGAGGGAGAAATGATATCAGGCTGGAGTGAACTAAGATCTTGAGGAAAGTTGAACAGGGCTTTTAGATAAGGTACGGATGGAAAGAAAAACAGAAAACAAGTTTTGGCTGAGTGTTAGGTGAGCTTAGTATTGAAATAAGCCTGCAACTATAAACTAGGACCAGATTGAGCCTCTGAAATCATGTTAGCGCCCGCTTTGGAAGCAAACATCATCTTTTAAAAAATTAGTTCGCTAGGGCTACTATAACCAAGTGCCACAAACTGAGTGGCTTAAACAACAGAAAGGTATTGTCTCACAGTTCGGGAGCCCATAAGTCTGAGCTCAAGGTGTCAGCAGGGTTAGTTCCCTTCTGAGGGCACGAGGGCAACTCTGTCCCATGCCCCTGCCCTGGCTTCTGGGGGTCTCCCGGCACCCTTGCATGCCATGGCCTGTAGATGCATCGCCTCAATCTGTCTTCCACATGGTGTTCTTTCTCCCTGTTCATGCCTGGGTCCAAGTTTCTCTTTTTTATAAGGACACCCATCATACCAGACTAGGGTCCATTTTCATAATGATCTTAATTTTAACTTGATTATCTCTGTAAAAAAAAAAAAAACTATGGCCAAATAAGGTCACATTCTGAGGTACTAGGGATTGGGTCTTTAACAATTCCTTTTTAGGGGACACAATTCAACGCATAGCAGTAACACACACACATGTTGTTTCATGTGGCAAGTCATGTTTAAAAGTGACGTTGAGAGGTTGAGTCTGATGTTTATCCTAGAACCAGGCCATGGAACAGAAGAAATACGCAAAGAAATGTTCTAGCTCAGTAGCTTCTCACGTAGTTCACCGATTTCTCTCACAGTCCGTCCTCCTTCAGATCGGCTCCTTCTCCCGCAGGCTGCAGATGAACAGGTGCACTTGCGACAAGGTGACGTACTATTTCTCTCCTCTGTACTACGCTTTGTGGTTTACATAGTATTTCCTTACACTGCCATCTCATTGGATCTTCGTGACAATTCTCTTAGCTAAGGTAGACATCATATTAACAGTGTATATGAGTGAATCAAGTGTTGGAGAAATACTTTAGGGTCCCACTTTGGGTGAATGGAAGATGGCAATAAATTCAGGTGTTCTGAATTACAGCCCAGATTGCTTTCATTTCATCATGATGTATCCAAAAAGAATGAAATAATCACTTTTACTTGCTCTTTATTTAGAAAAATTTGTCAGATAAAGGAGGAAATCCTGAAGAGTGTGTTAACTGAAGATTCAGTGATATTGATCAGATTATCTGGGAATTCTTGGTACAGGCATGATGGGAGTTGTAAATAGGCAACTGGCAGTGGTATCACTGTGGGACTGATAGGCAGAAACAAATTAAAGAGCTGCCTCTATTCACTGAGATAGAGGTTACCTTCGTGATCATGAAGACAAAATAGAGGTCTCTGTTCCTTATATTTTGTAGGATTGAGTAAGAGTAGACTCTCATTTGGTGGCTGCTTGTTTCTTTTAGAAGCATTTCTTTTATATGAACTTATTCAGAAGATGATAGCCATATAATATGTAGTACACATTCATCAAGGGTCTTGTTGACTTTTGGGAATATTTATTTATGTATTTATATATATAAGACAGGGTCATTCTCTGTTGCCCAGGCTGGAGTGCAGTGGCATGATCATAGTTCACTGCAGCCTCAAACTCCTGAGCTCAAGCAATCCTCCTGCCTCAGCCTCCTAAATTGGGACTACAGGGGTACACCACCATACCCAGCTAATTTTTTTATTTTTTGTAGAGGGTGGTCTTGCTATATTGCCCAGGCTGGTCTTGAACTCCTGGCCTCAAGTGATCCTACTGCCTTGGCCTCCCAAAGTGCTGTGATTACAGGCATGATCCACTGTGCCCAGCCTGGAATATTTAATATACAAATATTCTAATTCAATCCAGCAGAAAAAGCCCTTGTGCTGTAAATATGGGTAAATAACTGGGTTCAAAAGGGTATACCTATCTGGGTTTTTCTTAGTATTTGTTTCTTTTCCTTTTCTTTAAATGTTAAAATAATGTTACCACTTATTGAGAAAAACCATATTTCAGAACCCATGCTAAGCACATTATATCTGCCTTTCTCAGACCACCCTGTGTTACAGAATAAAGGTGAGGCTCAGATAGGTAGGATGCTTCAGCCATGCTGGAATTTGAACCCAGGCCTTTCCGACTCCATTGAACTTGCTTTTCTTTTCTTTTCTTTTCGGGGGGGAAGGCGAAGGAGTGTAACTACTTTATTGAGATGTAATTCACATACCATATAACTAACCCAATAGGGGTTAGTATCAAAATATATAAGGAATTCATACAACTCAATGCCAAAATATAAATAACCCAATTTAAAAAAATGGGCAAAGGACCTAAATAGACAACTCCTCAAAAGAAGAAATTGAAATGGCTAACAGGTCCATGAAAAAGTACTCAACATCTCTAGTCATGAGGGAAATGCAAATCAAAACCACAGTGAGCTATCACCTGACACTTGTTAGGATGGATAATATCAAAAACAAGATAGGTGTTGGTGAGGACGTGGAGAAAAGGGAACCCTTGCACACTGCTGATGGGAATGTAAATTGTGGAAAACAGTATAGATATTCCCCCAAAACACTTTAAAATATCCGGGCATAATCCAAAGTAAATGACATCAGAATTGAGAAAAGATATCTGTACTCCTATGTTCACTGCACTATTACCAATAACAGCCAAAATATGAAAATGACCTAAATGTCCTTTGATGGATGAATGGATAAAGAAAACGTGGCATATAAAAATACACTGTGGAATATCATTCAGTCTTAAAAAAGGAGGAAATCCTGCCATTTGCAAAATGTGGATGAACCTGGAGGATATTATGCTGAGCAAAATAAACAAGACACAGAAAGATGTACTGCACGATCTCACTTATACGTGAAATCTGAAACAGTCATATTCATAGAAGCAGAGTAAGACGGTGGTTGCCAGGGGCTGGGGTAAGGGGGAAATGGAGGGATGTTGGTCAAATGATACAAAGTTTCAGTTATACTGATGAATAATTTGTGGAGATCTAATGGACAGCATGATAATGATATTAATAATAGTTCAGTACTATATTGCATACTTATAATTTGTTAAGAAGATAGATCATAAATCTTCTCACCACACACACACAATGGTAATTATACAGAGGCAATGGATATATTAGTTTGATTGTGGTGGTATTTCACAATATATCTGTATATCAAAATACCAAGTTATACATCTTAAATATGTACATTCAGAGGTTTCCAGGAGAGAACAAGACTTTAAATTCTCTTTGTTTCTGTTATTTAAAGTAGTAATGATGGATGGTTACTTAGTACAGGTTGAATATCCCTTAACCACAATGCTTGGGACCAAAAGTGTTTTGGATTTTGAATTCTTCCAGATTTTGGAATATACTTAACCACTTGAGCATCCCTAATTTGAAAGTCTGAAATGCTCCAATTTGCATTCCTTTGAGCATCATGTTGGTGCTCAAAAAATTTTGGATTTTGGAGCATTTTTGATTTTAGGTTTTCAGATTAGGGATTTTCAACCTGTAGTTAGAATTTATTAAGCATTAATTATTATCCTAGGCATTAATTATATTGCTTTTATTCTTCATAACAATCCAATGAGATAAATCCCATTGTCTTCACTGTACAAATGAAGAAGCTAAGAGAGCCTAAGTAACTTGCCCATGAAGTCAAAGAACTACCAAATGATAAACCCGCCATTCAGACTCTGCTGAGGCCCTACTCTTGGCATAAGAGTGTCAAGATATTCCTTGCTATGGGACAGGCACACTTGGTCCATAACTTTTACAAATTCTCTTTCAATTCAACTCAATGATCATTTAATAAGCTAGAAATTCTAAGTATTGGTGACGTGAAGATAATTAAGCCTAGATAACACTAGTGGGAAAGACAGAAGTGCAAAGATAATGAACAATGCAGTGATTTGATAAGAGGCTGTATAGGAACTCGTGAGGACACAGTGTGGGGAGCCTCCCAAGCCTGGGAGAGTGAGAATAGGTTTGCTTGAGCCAGCAGCCTTTGGGTTACACATGCTCTGTATTCTTTTCCTTGCTACTGTTGATGAAGGAAAGGAGTCAAGCTTTTAAAGAATTAGTTTTATTTAGAAGTCTTACTAAGGACTATAGACCAAGACCTATAGCCCAGGAGCAGTCCCTCATAGAGGTTCTGCCAGAATGCTCTAGCACAGAATTTCAGCCACTGCTTATACATAGGCGGTGGGGGTTCAGTATGTGCAAAATCACATCGAACTTGCCTAGAAGTTAAAGTAAAGCAGAACCACATTAAGGTCTGGGTGTAACAGTACATCTGGTTATAAACCACAGAAGCATAATCGCTAACTCTGTCAGACATTATCTTATGCACAGGAAAAGGCAAAGACTAGGGTCATTATCTTTTAAGAAATGCAGTGACTCAAGAAAGACATGCAGGGGGTCGCGTGCTTCATCCTGTGTGGTTTTTCAAGGCACCTTTCCAGAGATTTGCGTGGCAAAATGAGTCAGGGGCAGGCAAACATGGCTTCTTACCTACCTTTGCTTCTTTGTCTCTCACACTAGCTAGCTCAGCCCTCTGTACGTATTAACAATAATCACAGATCAAACAGGAAGGAAGTATACACAGTACTTGACAGTGTGATCTTCACACACCGATTGGGTTAGGGTCCTGGGGCCAACACCTACTAGCTGTGATCTTGGCAAGTCACTTCATCTCCAAAGACCCCACTTTCTTTCTTGGTAAAATGGCGATAATCCATAGGATTGTGATGGTGATATGATGAAATGCAAAGCCAAAAGTGCTTGATAAATTTTAGCTATTACTATTAGTCATGGAACAGGCTTTACCTTCAGTGGACCTAAAAAAGGTTTCACAGGTGCTGAATCACACTGCTTTTAATGAACGATTAGATACGAACATCTGATAGAAAAATTCTAGGGAACTAAGCTAAGCTTTGTGTGAAAACCAAGAACCATAACTACTCATTTCTCTTTTATTCTCACCTCCATTCTCCTAGAGATCATGATAACTCATAAGTCCTATTTTATAGCTCTGAACAAAAGTTTTCAGGGAGGAGATGCCCTGACGATCTTGGCTTATGCATTGAGATTCTGTCCACATCCTCTGGGAATTTTATTCCTATAGTGTTGATCTTATACAGAACTATACAACCCAATCATCAAGTCCCAGCAATAAAGTTCCCACGTGATAACTTTCACTCAGTTTGGTTCTGCGAAGCACCTACTTGTTTCATATGCACAGTGTAAGGTTAGGTACTTCTTTATTGATAGACTTTTCTTACTAACTATAAAATAATACTGAAATATAAATTACTGACAAAGCACAATTTATCACTCACTTTGGTTCTGCGAAGCACCTACTTGTTTCATATGCACAGTATAAGGTTAGGTACTTCTTTGTTGATAGACTTTTCTTACTAAGCATAAAATAATACTGAAATGTAAATTACTGACAAAGCACAATTTATCTCCCAATTTTCTTGCAGATGGTTTAAAATTAGTAGGAATATAAGCCAATGGGAAAAATATATAGTTCGCCACCTAAATATTAGACTTGTTCTGGCACTGAACCTTCTTGAAACTCACTAGTTATCTGAACTAAATGTGAAAGAGCAAGAGAGTCCTGAAGCAGCACGTACTCTACCACCGTCACAACATGTTACAAAGCTCAGCTCACGCTCCAGGAAAGTTGCTGGCTTTTGGCCAAGCCTCCCCGTCGGGCTTACCATGCGTCTCAGGGACCTGATTTCACTGGCAGAGCTTCCTCACTGTCCAGCTGCCTACTGCTGCATCCTAGTGGCCAAGAGAAAAAGAAGAGGGGACATATGAGTTCAAAGCATGTCTGAGATTGCTGTGCCAGGCAACAAGAGCCCTTTAAAGTCAGGCCATTGCCAACTGAAAGCAGCCAGCCCTCTCTACCTCTCTGGCCCAATTCGTCCTCTAGAATCAAAGGTCTTTCTCTAGCAGAAAGTCACTCAGCCCCAAACTGCCCTGTCTTTATACCAAAAGAGAAAGCAAAGTCTTTTCTAAATCCTTCTCTCTTTTCAAAAGTCCTCTACAGAACACATCACCAATATACTTCTTCATGGTGGTGTACCTAACATGGATCAGTTATTTAATAAAATCTAAAAGAACATAAATGCATTTCATAAAACCAGTTATATTTTATTACACAATAGTCAGAAACAAATTATCTTCAAACAATAATTGCTGTAGAGCTGTACTCCCTAATTAAACAAATATTTTTTCATTTGAGGAATTATTCCTTAATGTTATATTTAACATTACAAAAAAGAAAACATACATATTTATAAAGAGCGAAGGCAGTGAAACTGTTTCCTTAGCTATAAATAATAAAAATATATAAACATATACAAAAATAACTTTTTTGAGGTCATACAAACTACCTTCTTAAAACACTACATAAATACATTCAATAACTAAATATTGAGCTACTACTCTGTAGCTACCACTGGGAAATAACTAAGAGTCATATCACAGTCCTGGATTTACAATACTGTATTTTTTTACTGATTTCTTCATCCGCTTAATTTTCTTCCTTAAGACTTCGTGATCTTGTTTTGAAATATACCGAAAATATCTACAACCTAAAAAATAAAACAAAATAAAAAGCTTTAATACTTATCAAATTTTTCAACAATATTTCTATAGTTTTAAAATTTTGCTTCAACTCTGGCCTACTAGTGATTATGAAAATAAGCCTATTTGCATTATCTATACCAATATGTCCTAAGCATATTCTAAGAGCTGTCACCAATGAAATGTATTATTTACTATATTCAAAAATGTTTCTGATCCATCATAATTAAGGCAGACTTCAGCTGGCTTCCTACCCTTCTCCAAAAATCCTAGTTATGGCAATATGCATATTATATTATACATATTCATATATTAAATGAGCCCTCTCCAAAAGTAGATCATTATAGCTTCCCTCTCAATATTAGCTTGTAAATTAGCCAAAGTTGCATTTATAACAATGAAAAAGTTTTCTGTAGAGTATCTTGGGGTGAAGGTTTAGGATAAACAAATCATAAGTTAGAAGAGGTCAAACATCATCTATTCATTCTGGCCATCTAGCGAGCAGTGGATGGAGATCACGTAGCTCTGACAAAGGTGCCTCGTGCTCATTAGAAGAAGTTCTACCTGCTCTTCATAGTCTTACGATGCAAAGAGGACCATTTGCCAAATACTTCAGAGAAATGAACCAAATTTCTATAAGAAAAATGTAAACTGGACATTATAAGAGTCTTTTTTAACATCTGTTAAATAATTCCATAAATCATATATGAAAAATTAAATTCATTCTAGCCTCAGTTTGTATATATCCATCTTCTCTGGGAAATTGCTAGGATATATATTGTATCTACAGTAACCATTTTATTACCCCTCAAAATAGTATGTCAGAATTGCTAATACTTTTGTTTTGGTTTTTTTTTAGAGTTGTTTTTTTTTTTTTTTTGAGACAGGGTCTCACTTGTTGCCCAGACTGGCCTCAAACTCCTAGGCTCAAGGGGTCCTCCTGCCTCAGCCTACAGAGTAGGTGGGACTCCAGGCATTTGCCACTGTGCCCAGCTCAATTGCTAATATTTTATTAGCTATGAAGCAGTGGTATCTGTGGTGTTACTAAAATAATTTGTTTCCAAACATATCACACCACATTAGTAAAAACACTGTGTATACAGATTTTTGCCTCTACCCATATAGAAAGTTGGAAAGAACTTTGTTCCTACCCTGACATACAGCAAAAGCTGAATAAACTACAAATATTAACTCTTCTTAAATCCACCAGAGAGCTGAAGTCACAGGGCAACCAAGTAGCCTGATTTCCGAGGCCCCTCCAAGGAGAAATGGGCATGGCTTGCTTTTAGCAGAGCATTGGGAAGAAAGACAGCCACCATACGCTACTCTAAGCACAAGGTATAGGCAGATCATGACTAGAATTTGAATCCTACGACATAATGATGGTAACCAGAACAAGAAGAATACCCAGCTTAACTCCCAAATAGACCAACTCAACCACACTCCAACAGCCCAACAGAAGAAAAGATGTAGCTATTTCAGGCATAACTGATGCCTGATATTTATAGAGTACTTTGGAATTTGTAAAGCACTCTGATGCAGTGTTCACATGATGTTACAACAATCCTGTAAGCAAATGAAGACAGTTGTTACAATGTCCATCTTCCAGAGAAGGCTCCCAAAGGTTAACTGCTGGACCTAAGTTACATGGTGAGTGAGAGAGAATTGGAAAATTAACTCAGGCCTTCTGACTCTGCTCAAAGATAGGTCTAGGTCTCTGCACTAGATACCTATCTACTCATAAAGTAGTAGAAAAGGACAATCCAAATCACATTTCTGTTCCTTGTCATCAGTATATTAGAGAATAATTTTAAATTACTTTCTTATTAATCCCTTTCCTTCCACAAAAACCAACATTTAGTTGGTAACCATAGTTACTAAGATTAATACACTGAGAATACTAATTCCAAAATAATACAAACCATATCCAAAAGTGAATTGAAGAATCTCTTTTGGACAGTTTCAACTCCATAGCAACAGACTGCTTACTAGTCGTCATTGTAAGGTTTGCTTTCTTCACTTCTGGACATATTTTGTGGCAGTTTCATTTTAGTACTGGCCACCTTTTCATATTTCAGTGGTACAAAGCAGGTAAGAGTTTTATCATTCAAAATAATAATATTTCATAAAGATCAATATCTCCTTTCTTTTAAGAGGGTTTTTTCATATGCTAATAGAAGATATTCTTTCTCTTAAAGGGAGAAAATGTTTTATCCTTATAGGAACAGATACATAAATATAATATGAAGTCAATAAATATTTTTGTGCTTTTAATAAAGTATATAATCTCTCTCAGTAAACTTTCTATAAAGCAAGGTCATTTTATTATGAGAACAGTCTGGGTCATGTATCTTAATACCCCTTAACAACACTCAAGTCACAACATGAAAACCAATCACAATCAACAAGATGAAATTACTGTTTCTAATCAAGGGGGATTTCTTACAAGCACATCACCTGCTCCCAACTCAGGATTTACTCTTCCATTCAGTAGATATTTCTCAAGCATTTAATATCCTTGGACACCACACTAGGTGAACTTCTAAGATAAATGGTCACACTTTGTCATTTCAAAATCAGCCAAAAGCTATGTCTAGATAAAAAGAAAACAAAGGCCGGGCGCGGTGGCTCACATCTGTAATCCTAGCACTCTGGGAGGCCGGGGCAGGCGGATTGTTTGAGCTCAGGAGTTCGAGACCAGCCTGAGCAAGA
>CAUYSK010119683.1:0-20715 GCA_963575035.1 Avahi laniger
CAATGTGCACCACCCAAATGATGGACATAATTGAAACTCGGACTTAGGGAGGGAGGTGGGGGCAAGGGCAACATATGTAACAGAAACATCTGTACCCCCATAATATGCTGAAATAAATAAGAAAAATTAAAAAAAAAAAAAAAAGAAAGGAGAGCAGGAGGTCAGAGAGAGATTCTGTTTCCTGAGGCCTGCTTCTGAGGTCTAAAGTGCCCCAACATTATAACAAAAGGCTGTAACAAGGGCTACAGGAGTCATGAACCAGGAACTGTGGACAAAAATACATAGCATAATATCACACCTCCTAATCGATATCGTTTTTCCCTTTGCCTCCCCATAGCATCTCTCTACACAGTCAGTAGCCAGTGTGATTTTGTTAAAATATACAGTTGAGATCATGTCTCTCCTCTGCTCGAAACTCTCAATAGCATCCCATCTCAGACAGATAAAAACATCTTCACCATGGCCTGGAAGACCCCTTGTAACCTAGATCCTTGTTTTCTGACCTTAGCTCCCGGAACTCTGCTCCAGCCACGTGGTCCTCCGGTTCTCAAACACACCAGGAAAGTGCCTCTCTGAGGGCCTTGGCACTCGCCATTCTCTCTGCCTGGAGTGATCCCTCTCCAAATGCAAGCGTGACTTGCTCCCTCTCTTCGTTCAACTCTTTGACTTACGGTGTCACGTTCTCATGGAGGTCTTCCTTGGCTCTTTTCTGAGGTTTGAACTCTGCCCCTCTCCCCGCCCCCCGCCATCACTCCTCATCCTTTTTCCTCATTTTATTTTTTTCTCCGTAGCATCCCACACTTACTTACCATACTAGGTATTTTACATATTTATTTTGCTAGGCATTGGGATTTGGTAGACCTTCAAGAGTCTCTGTGACATGTTGGATGGTCCGATGACCTGCTAGCTCCTTGCCCTGAAATGTTTCCTCTCTGCCTGATTGAAGGTTTTGAAATTTCTTTGACTCACTAATCAATTTCACGCTTAATTGGGGGAAGAGAAGTCTGGTTCAATGATGCCATGGGTCCTACTTATCCTGACATTGGATCTATGCTGAGATTTTGCTTTGTTCTCCTTTCAAATTCCTATTTTGTAACCTGGTTCCAATACCTATGCTCCTGTTACCTTCCCTAGCCAAGTCTCTAGCTCGTGTCTGAAATCTCAAGTTGCTGGAAGGGAATTTAGAGATAATTTTGGCCCACTGGTCATTTTGTTGATGAAGAAACTGAGGTGCAGGGTTGGGAAGGAACTCGTTCAAGGTCATATTCTGTATTAAGTTCATTCATGTATTCACTCAACATACACTGTGTGCCAGGCGTTTTGCTAGGTACTAGATAAAAAAGCATGACTAACACACAGTTCCTCCCAGTCTTGAGAACTTCACAGTCCAAAGGACCATTTATATCACAGACAATTATAAGAGTGCATTAAAAAATATCAGTGATAGAGAGATGGTCGGTGGTCAGAACAGGGAATTGAACCAACACGAAGAAGGTGAGAAAAGCAGAGAGAGGAGAGAGCAAGGAGAGAGGATCAGGGCTGAAGCTCCATGTCCATTTAAACCCTGCAGCAATTATAAAGGGCCAATCACTCATTCATTCAACCAAAATGTACTAGATGTCTACTGCGTTCAAACCATTATGCCTTGCTTTAAAGATACAAAAGATATTTGGTGTTTTACAAAAGCTCTTTGGTAACACAGTTGGTATCTTAAAGACCAAATGAAGTCATGGACTTCTAAGGTTGGCCAGCAACTTTCCAAACTCAAGTCCCTGACCAGTTAAACCACCCAATTTCAAAGCAATGGAAATTTGTTTCACCATTCCCTCTCTCTCCCTCAGGGGACACAGCAAGTTAAGATTATTGTTTTATGAACTGGCTGTGATGTGCAGCCATCAGATTAGAGGCTTCATATTGTCAAACCTGGCACATGTTTCACCTTCAGAGTGCCGCGATGTCCTTGGAATGGGCAGGTGATATTTGTTCTGACACAAGTCACTTAGCCAACCAGCTCCAAGTAGAGCTAGCAGGTGCTGGGTCCTTTAACCTTTCAGGACACAGCTTTGGCCTTTCATGATCACTTAATCAGGAGTTGGTGAGCAGCTGCACAAGGATACATTCTGGAAGAAACTGATGGTCAGAGTGGAGTGGGGGCACAGAGCCCAGTGCCGGGCCCATCCTGGCAGGGGGCTTGTGTGTCACACCTATTTTCTGGCTACTTTCTGATAACAGACAGAGGCAAACACAAGATACCATAAACTCCACAAATAAATGATCTCTCCTTTGTGAGCCTGTGTACCCTCCCTGGGAGACTGTTCTATGTTTTCCCGTAAGGAAGGGTTGGGATATAGTGGAGTTGCTTTTATACCTACATTCAACGCATGTAGGAGCTTTGGCACCTCACCCTCTACCCCATTCCTCCCTCAGTATTTTAAGGAAACTCTGCCCATAGGTTTAGTAAGGTGGGGATTAAGAATTTATCATTGGATTTGGCTATTTGGTCATTGGTGACCTTGACAACAGTAGTTTCAGTAGAGTGGCAGGGGCCAAAACTGGTTGGAATAGGTTCAAGAGATCATAGGCCACTCTTCTGAGGAGCACAAATGGAGCAGAGAATTGGAATACACCTGGAGGAAGATACGGGATTAAGAGTCATCTTTTTAAGATAGATAGAAGAAATCACTGTGCACTTGTGGGCTGGCTGGAATGGTCTGGTAGAGGCAAAGCTGATGATGCAGGAAAGAAGGAGGATATTGCTAAAGAGATGTCCTTGAACAAGAAGGAAGACAGGAACTTTTAGTGATGTGCTAGAGCTGGTGGTTCAACACAGCTGTTATTAAATATTGAATTACATAAATCACAATGAAATACATTATATTTTTGAAAGTAATAAATATCCCAAACTCATGCCTTCCTCAGTACGTTACTACGTTTTTCCATTGTCTATGTTACTGTGGTTCTCTGTGGCTCTTGCCCGTGAATGGTGGAAATTCGAGATGATGGCGTGCTCCTGCTTCTCTGCCCGACTCCACTCACTCAACTGCCAAACCTGATGTCAATTGCCAATTTATGCTTAGTGACATCACGTTGATAGCTCCAAACATGGCAGGAGTATTTACACAACAGAAATCAGCCACCCTTAGAAATCAGGGCTTTGTTTGGTTTGTTTTTTAAAGGAGAGCTGTTTGTTAAAACATTTGTCAGGCCACCTCATGATTGCACGGACGAGGAGAGAAACTGGACTTAAACTAAGGGCTGAAAGTTCATCCGCAGGAACGGGAGGGAAGGCTGGGCCTTTGGACTGGCGCGTAGCTAGGTGTGGCAGAGAGATGTTACTTATTTACTAAGTGAAAAAGGAAGCAAGATAATGACCTAAGTATAAGGCTGGGCAAGCAGGTGTTGGAGGTTTGAGGTGAGAGGAATATGGGAGAGTAAGCAGATTAGAGCAATTTAGTATTTTAGTAGCATATTTGGCACCACTGAAAGTCTCCTTGAGGTTCGTGGTTATGAATTTAAAAAGAGGCCTGTCACCGTGGATGTGCCTTTTCCGCCAGCCTCTTTCAGTGCTCGGGTGAGGCAGGAAGAGGAGAGGCAGATTTATCCAAGGCTAGGCTGTTGCCAGGCCCGTATGACCATGCATGGCCAGGGCAAGCAGGAGAGATCATAAAACCATAAATGCAGAAGTCACCACCTCGGAGACCTTCCATGTTCTCCTAGCTAAAATCATGCCCTAGCCCCAGTAACTTTAACCCATTATTCTGCTTGTTTTCCTCTCTTGTCGATTGGGTGTGAAATCTGGCTCATCCACCCGTAGGACAGCAGGGACGGTGTCTGATTCACTGCCGAACCCCCGTGCCTACCACAGTGCCTGGCACAGAGTGGTCGCTCGGTCACACGCTGACCGATTTATTGAATTCACAGATGAACCTGCTCACGTCCGTGGGCTGCAGTAAAGAGCACTCACAATTCTTTTTGTACCTTTGGTTCCCTGCTCCGTGGTATTTAACCTTTTGTGAGCAAAGGACCTTCCCTGCAGAGCTGGATGCACTAAACCAGCGTTCTGCATTTCCCGAGGCCCGACCCCAAGCCTCGGAGGCAGCTTTCCCGCCCCATCGGTCCGGTGAGTAAAGCTGGCCTTTGTCACACCGGACTTTACGTGTTATTACTTTTTCTCAGTGCAGGCGACAGCAGTTTAGGGCTCAGTCTGTGACTCCAGGCGGGGATGACATAAAAGCACAAGCCCCAAAGTCCAAGGCTCCCAGGGTGCGGCGCGGCGGCCGCGGCCGGGAGGGGACAGGGGACGGGGGACGGGGGACAGGGGACAGGGGACAGGGGACGGGGGCCGCCCGGCGCTGGGGCAGGTGCTCAGGGCGCGCTCCCGCAAACCCGGACGTCGGCGGGCGGGGGCGGGGCGGGGCCTCGTGTGAGTTTCTCCCGCGGACAATAAAGTTTCGCAAGTTTGAAGGAGGGGAGGGTGCACGCCCCGCGACTGCCGGCCGTGGGCGCCCGCGGAGGCGTGGCGGGCGCGGGGATGGGGGTCACGGTGGACGTGCGCCAGGTGTACAAGTACCCCTTCGAGCAGGTGGTCGCCAGCTTCCTCCGAAAGGTACCGGGCGCCCTGTGGCCCGTGCGGGGCTCGCCTTCCCCCGCGCCCGCTGCCTGCCGCGCTCGCCTCCGGGTCCACGCGGACACTCGCCGCGACCGTCTCCCTCCAGCCGCGGGTTCGCTTCGGGGGTGTGCGGGGCGCGGGTGGATTTCCTCGAAGTCTCGCCTTCCAGGGTGAGGGACGGGGCGCCGTGCTTGGCATCACGTCCACACCCCGCCGCAGCGGAAGGGACAGGCTTTTTAGGAAGAGCTTCAGGGAATCCGAGTTCTCCTGAGAGCCCCGCTGGGGCTGCGGATGACTGGCCGCTCCGTCTTTCTGGTTCGCCACCGACCCCCTAAAAGCTGGTGGGGGCCGTCGAAGCCATCGTCCTGGTGTACTCTGCATTATCGCTCTGCTGCCCACCACTTTCTCTTTCATCGAACAGCTGGGCACGTTACTTACCCTCTCTGTGCTTTAATTCTGTAATCTATACAATGCGGAAAATAATAGTACCAACTCATGGGATGGTTGTGAGGATTCAAATGAGATAATTCATATAAAGTGCTTATCACAGCTGTCGACCTAAAGGAAAAAACAAGCACAACTAATATAAGTAGACAGTTTATTTGGGCTAAGTCTGAGGACTGCGACCCCGGAGCATAGAGTCAGGTTGCTCTGAATACAGCTCTGATTAGCAGCAGTTACAAGTTACAGTTTTTAAGGGAAAAGATGAGGCAGATCCTAAGTTGTTTACTAAGAATTTACACAAAAATAAAATAACGCAAGCTATCGATTGGCCGTACATTGTTTTCTGGGTCACAAAGTTCAGGGACTGAAGATGATGGGTGAGGCAGCAATTGCCACCAAGCACGGAGGGTGTGTGTGACCGAAGTCTCTCTGGGCCTGATAAATTCTGGGTGCTGCAGCATACTTCACATGGTTCAGACTGCTCTGAGCTGTTTTTCTTTTCTCACAGAGACTGATGTTAGTAAGGGTTCTCTAAAAAAACACTATTGATGTTGTTTGTACTACTACAACTAATTTCAGTACAGACATTGAACCCTGGCCTCAAATACTCAGTGGCCCTCTTTCATCCCAAGGGCTGCTCCTAGGACTGTGGCTTGTGATAACAGGAAAATGGAAAATTTCTTTGAAAAATTGAAAGCACCCAGTCCTGGGAGGTGGGACCCCTGGACTCTGGTCTGGCTCTGTGTTTAATTAGTTCTAATGACATTAGCCACGGGTCCTCTCTCCAGGCCTTAGTTTCTTCTGCATCTATAACACAAAGATGTGTCTCAGAAGATCTTTTAGGTTCTCTTTCAGCTTTTACATTCTTAAGCCAGATTTGCAAAAATTGCAATTTGCCTTGGGCAGCAGCCACTGGACATTGAACTCCATATGCAGCCTGGAAGCCAAGCTAAGGGAGATGCTGGGGAGACGAAGGTCATTTGTTAAATGAAAAGGCATGGCCTCTATTAGAGGAGGTGACACAGTTGGGGACCCTGGTCACAGGAGTGAGTAGGACACTGGTTAACATGGTGTTGCTGTGGAGGCCTTTTTTAGAGGGAATGTCAGCTTGTTGATATTATTCATTGATCTTCAGTATCCAGAATGGTGCCTAGTACTTCCTCGGAACTCAAAAATCTGATGAATGAATAAATGAATGAAAGAATGAATTATGGATCTGATGTAGAGTTAGCCTTAGGCATGGCTTCTGGGCCCAAAAAAGTAGCAGCCATCACCCCATATTTTGTTAGGACTGGCTCCTTTGGGAAGTCTGGATTGTCATCATCAAGAGGCTATCTCTGCCTTCTCACAATTCTCAGGGCACTCTGTCTAGGTCTCACTGACCAGCTGCAGGGTCAGATGGTTAGTTCTCTACATATCTTGTTCCCCCACCGGACTCTAAGCTTTTTAAAGGCAGGACTTATTCCCGCAGAAACACATAGCACAATGCCAACCTCTCATTTATAGAATACTCAGCATATGTCAGCTTTTGGTAAATGGTTTTCTTTCATTCATTCTATTATAGATAATCCTTATTGTCTGTGTGCCAGGCTCTGTGCTAGGAGCTAGAAAAACACAGGAGGGTGCCACAGACAGACCCTCTTCTCATGGACCTGAATAGGAGTTCCTAGGCAAGCCAGGTGTGTGTGTGCTTGCTGTACTTTATCATGTTTACTCCTCCTAGCAGCCTAAGGAAGTAGTTATGATTGACTTCTATTGCGCAGTATAGAGAAACTGAGGATCAGAGAAGTCTAAGCACCGTTCTCAAGCTCTTACAGCTAGCAGGCAGGAGAGCCAGGATTTCGACACATCTGAATCCAAAGCCTACAACCTTAACCACCAGGCTGTGCTGCATTGCACATAATAGGCACTGAGATGATTATTGAGGGATTAAAATTTCAGAATCAACTTTGTTGTACTCTTTAATCAATCTCAGTTTCCTTTTGTCCACAGTCTTCTCTTAGGGTTTACTTATCTCAGTTGGACCCATTGTGCCTCATATAAAGGTATAGCTTTGATGTGTGTTAGGGTGAGAGCATAGAGTGTTTAAATTATCCATTGCTATGTAACAAATCACCCCAAAACTAGGTGGCTTAAACCAATGTCAGGCTTTTAATTCTCATGATTCTGTGAGTCGACTAAGCTTATCTGGTCGGTTTTTGTGTGCCATGTGGTGTAGCTGAGGTCACTTATGTAGCTGCATTCAGTTAGAATCTGGTATAATTCTTATAAAATACTTAGCAAAGTACCTGACAGTTAGGGAATAAGAACTAAGGAGGACATTTTGGAAGACAAGACTGGGGAAAGGAGAGACAAACATTTGCAGACTGAAGGTCTAGCAATGGGAACAGTGTTAATGCCATGGATGAGACTACATTTCCTTTCTTTCTATTCATTCACAAAACAAACCTTCAAAGATTCTCTGGGAGGAGCTATGCAACTGTTTATAAGCTGTCAATAAATCCATTTGCTGTGTGAATTCTCTCCTTTTGTTATTTAAAGCCATGAACTGGAAGCCAGTACAAATGGATTCTGATCATTGTGCTTTCCCTGTTAGGTTGGGTGGCTATAGGAAACAGTCTTCACTGTCCTATGTTGTGTCCTCGTACAAATTAGAAAAGGCATCATTTAGGGGGTCTACACCATGAGCTCGCAGTACATAAGGCTAGTGGAAAATAAATGGGGCTATTTATGCAAATTAGAAAAAGATGCTTCTTCCTGTAGGTGGATGCAGCCCTTGGCTAACTGGCCCACTTGATTGGGAGCCCTTGTGCAGTGAACGTCATGCACAACTGCGTAAGACAGCCCTAATTTCTCCTCTGTGAAATGGTAATGCCATGTACTCCACCTACCTCCCAGGGTGGTTGTGAGAATATCAAATGTGTAACAGTTTGAAAAGTATAGCTTTTTGTAAGCCTAAGGTAGTAAGAATTGTCTTTTTGGCAAAATATGCTTTTATTTTTCTTTTGCTCTTTATGTAGTTTTTTGAAAGAAAAGCATTTGGCGGAAGGGACAATCATGTGAGGATCTCTGGGAAGCATTTAATCTGATTTTGCACAATGGTATGTTTGAAGTCGCTTTAGCACTGAGGAAGTTCTATTTTAAATCGAATCTACTGATCTGTGGATTTTGGTATGTTAGGACTTGCCTTCCAAGTTATAATATACTACTATTTTTAAAACCTGAAGAATGTTTGCTCTTCTTACATCTGCCTGTTAGATACCACAGGCAAAATATTAGCTGCCTGCTTTCAAAGCTAAGTGGCACCTTGAAAACAAACAATACAATACTCTTTGTTCATGGAATGTAGTGTTTCTCAGTGAACTCTTCATGGGGCAATGCTATGAAACCCCCAAATGGTTTATTCATTGGATATTAAACTGTGCACTTTCTAAGAACTATGGAGTCAACTATAGAGTATATTTTGGTTTCTTCCTTTGTATGACTTAGCTTTTTAGCTCTCATTACTTACATTTGTTTTCCTCCTTTTACTTAAACTTATCTACAAGGAGAACACAAAGTTGTGTAGATGAATGTTGCAGTGTAGAAGACAGGTCTTCTCTGGAAGCTTGCATAGGCCTTTTTCATGGGCTTGCCTTCTATGAGCTGGCTTCAGAAAGAACTTGAATTTCATCTACTTGAAATTTAAAGTCATTAAAAAGAACCCAGAGAGCCATTGTGTTGACTGGATTTTCTTGTTTATATTTAAATGAGGCCAGAGAAGTTATGGTTTTCTTACCATAGAGTTATTCAGGATGATTTTCTTTTCATGCCGTAGGCAAAGAGTCATTGTGAATAGAGTGTAAGCTTTGTGGGTAATGATTTTTGTCATTTGTTTCTGATGTATCCCAAGTACCCCAGGAGATCCTGGAACATAGTTGGTACTCAGCAAACCTTTGTTGAATGAATGAATGAAACATGGTCTGCTGGGGAGAAGCCCTATGTAATTTCAGACTGAAATCAGCGTAGAGTTCAGAGACATGTCCTTACTTTGGGTACTGTAATAAAATGGACAGATTAAAATAATTTCTTTGCTTCAGCAGACTGACCCTGGGTGTTATTTATTCTGGCTGGGAGCCTGATGTGCTGAATGAAATGGTTTGAATGTTTACCCTTAAGCTCATAAAGGGGATTTATGAATGGCTATTTCCATTTAGAGTAGAAAGTTGATTGGGTAATTAATAATGTTTCCATTTCTGATCCTGTCTTTTCTCCCTTGCAAATCTGATATGTGTGTGGAACATCTCTCCCTGCAAAGCTCTGGAAGCATTTGGGGGTGAACCTGCATTTCTAAAATAAATGATTTGATAAACCGTAGGCCTAGTTTAACATAATGGTTTTAGTTTTTCACATGCTGTACTAGTCTTTCTTCACTTTTATCTTCCTGTCCTCAGTTCTACTAGAAGATTAGGCATGGCAGGAAGAAGAATGGTGCAGACGTGCAGAACATGGGCTCAGGTATCAGATGGGGCGGGGAGACGGGGAAGAGACGCTGATAGCCCTGTGAGGTTGGACAGGTCAGTTCATTTTTCTATGCCTCACTTTCCTCATCTGCAAAGTAAGAATCCTAATAACTATCTTCTGGAGTAGTTGGAGAAATTAAATTGGATAATGCATACAATCTCATGTAATATACCTAAGCTTAATGTCAGCACACAGTAAGTGCTTTTTTTTTTTTTTTTTTTTGAGACAGAGTCTCACTCTTTTGCCGAAGCTGCAGTGCCATGGCGTCAACCTAGCTCACAGCAACCTCAAACTTCTGGGCTCAAGCGATCCTTCTGCCTCAGCCTTCCGGGTAGCTGGGACTACAGGCATGCGTCACCATGCCCAGCTAATTTTTTCTATATAGTTTTAGTTATCTGATTAATTTCTTTCTATTTTTAGTAGAGATGAGGTCTCGCTCTTGCTCAGGCTGGTCTCGAACTCCTGAGCTCAAACAATCCGCCCGCCTCGGCCTCCCAGAGTGCTAGGATTACAGGTGTGAGCCACCACGCCCGGCCTACACACAATAAGTGCTTTAAAAGTACTTGTTAAATAATGATGATGATGATTATTTATTGCATTTATTCCGTGAGTCTGAAAATAAAAAGCTGAAAGAGGTAGTCTGCAGAAATCTTTATTAAATTGCAATAATAAAGGGGAGAGTGTGCATGAATAAAGGTACACATTTGAATTATGAATATTTTCTAAATGCCATTTAAATAATTTTAAAGTATACTTAGATACTTATCTAGTGGAGATTGTAGCTTAATCAGTGTATAAAAGATAGAAGATTCTTAACTATTCAAGTACTAATAGTTATACATTCATTGTATGTCTACTAACTAATAGACATTCATTATAAGTCTGTGCATCTCTTTGCTTCGGGAGATGTGAAGATAAATAAAAGATGGCCTTGTCCTTAAAGAGCTCATTGTCAAGGGGGATAGAGGGAAATATATAGATTTTTGTGATAAAGGCTTTCTGAGGGGCATATGGCAGATATAGGGAATGGAGCAAGATTCATACTTTAATTATAAATCTATGAAAGCTTTCGAAATACTTAGAGTCAGTTTGTTGTCTTTTTTTTTTTTTTAAAGTAAATATTGTCTCTCTCACTCTTACTTCTCTGCTGCAGCCCTTTCCCCAGTGCTAGTGCAGAGCAAAGTGTCAGGGAGTCTCTTAAACAAATTCCAAATGAGTTAAGCATGAGCTTGTGAGTTTTTATTCGCCTAGAAAAATCAGAAATATTATCTTCTAATAATCTTTAATCATTTAAATATTTTTGGATGGCAGGTAGATGCCAGCAATATGCTTGATGCCACACCTCAGTAAATCACCAGATAAAAAATATAGCCTGGACATTTTAACTTTTCAAAAGTATTGATTTGTTGTTTAGTAGCAAAACCAGCTACATTTATTGATACCTGCACAATGCTATATTATGCTTTAGTAAAATTGTTTCTTTTAAGTCCTATAACAACTCTTTGAGCTAAGTATTTATGCTCATTTTACAGATGAAGAAACAAAGGCAAATTGAAGTGATTTGTCCAAGATTCTCACAGATGGATTTCAAGTTCAAATTTCTTGGACCCTAAAATTCATTCTGTTTTTCAACAGAATGAATTTTAATTTTGTTTTTTATTTATTAATTCTTCATTTAGAAATAATTTGACTTACAAAACGTTCCCAAAACAAAGAATTCCCATATATTTTTTTCTCAGGGTCCCTAAAAACCACAGTGTAATATTTAAAACCAGCAAATTAACATTGATACAATGCTATTAACTAACCTATGGACCAGGGGTAGGGAACATGTGGCCTTCTAGGTCTTTAAGTACAACCTTTTGACTGAATCCAAATTTTACAGAACAAATCCTTTTATTTTTATTATTACATTTTTGTTCATCTTTTATATTTTTATTTTTAAAATGGACATATTTAAAATACCAAAGAATAAAATAAAGTTTCATTGAAATGATCCTCCCAGATTGACCAGCATAATTAGAACATTAGAAAGCCATAAGGGCTAAATTGATGGTGGCTATGCTCATGATTTAGTTCTAACTTCCCCCGCCTGTCTGTCACCACTATTGCATGAGGCTGGTGGGTGAGAGTTTACAGGGGTCAAGTATGCCAATCTGTTATCAATTTCTGACAACAGTGCACCACGTTTCTGTTTGAAGTGGAATTTGTGAATAGTTGCACAGTTCAACAATATTTTTTAGTTCTGTTTGCTTAATGGCTCCTTACGTCAAAGAAGACCAAGAGAACACTGAGGGAAGAAAATGGATTTTTAAATGAGAATTGGGAATTGCAATATTATCTTGTTTCTGCTAAAGATAAGATGATTTGCTTGCTTGGTGATGCTGCAATATCAACATCAAAGAAATTCAATGCTGATCAGCATTATGGCACTTATAAGGACCAAAATATTTTAAATTAGTGGGAGAGGTGTGAAAGGTTGTATTGCAGAAATTAAAAGATGAAAAGCAAAATCAAAGACAGTTCTTTCAAGCAGCAATAAAACATGGAAATCATGCCACCGAAGCAACTTATAAAGAAGCTTATATACTCAGAAAGAAAAGAGAAGCCATTCGGTGATGTATAAATTATGAAGAATGCATTATTGAAGTTGTAGGATGCTTAAACCACAATAATGTTTAGAAGTATAATACAAACAACTGCCTCTTTCAAGGAGAACCGTAACTGATCGGCAGCATGAATTAGCCTTCAACTTAACAGAACAATTTCATGCAATACTTTAAAAGAAAAATATGTATTAATATGTATTATTTGATCGTTTTGGATGAATCAACAGATACTACTAACTCCGTGCAGGCTTTATACTTCATTTGGGCCATAGCAGAAGATTTTCTTTGCTGTGAAGACTTATTCGCGTTGGGCACTCCTGCGAACAGAACACGGGGAGTAGATATCTTCAACAACTTTCAAGATAAATGTTGTGAAGTTGGACCGAATTTGGTAAATTTAGTGAGTGTAAGTACAGATGGAGCACCTTCCGTGACAGGAAAACATGAAGGGTTTATTGCACAAATTAAAAAAGTATTAACAGATCTAGATGCTCTCATTTCTTTTCATTGTATCTTGCATCAGCAAAATCTCTGTGCTAAAGCTACTATTTTAAGTGACTCTTTGCAACAAGTTATAAGTGTTTTTAACTATATCTGTGCAAATGCAACACAGTATCCTCATTTTCTTAACATGCTAAAGTTGAATGATGAGGTATTCAGTGTGGATTTGCCCTATCAATCCAGAGTGTTTCGGCTATTGCAGGGATAGGTATTAGCCAAAATTTTATTTCTATGAGAACAGACAGTTAAATTTTATGAAGAACAGAGTCAGCAATGTGAATTATTGAAAGAAGATTTCTGTAGGAATACAGCATTTCTGTGTGATATCATATCAAATCAAAATGACTTGACTATTTCTTTTTTTTTTTTTTTTGAGGCAGAGTCTCCTCTCTTGCCTGGGCTAGAGTGCCATGGCATCAGCCTAGCTCACAGCAACCTCAAACTCCTGGGCTCAAGCAATCCTCCTGCCTTAGTCTCTCAGGGACTACAGGCACGCACCACCATGCCCGGCTAATTTTTTCTATTTTTAGTTGTTTGGCCAATTTCTTTTTATTTTTTTAGTAGAGACGGGGTCTCGCTCTTGCTCAGGCTGGTCTTGAACTCCTGAGCTCAAATGATCCGCCTGCCTTGGCCTCCCAGAGTGCTAGGATTACAGGTGTGAGCCACCGCGCCCGGCCTGACTTGACTATTTCTTGGCAAGGTAAAACTAAATCTACATATGATATGTGGCAAAAAATCCAAACATTTTGAAAAAAGCTATCTTTTTTCAAAACAATTCTACTTCAAAAGGAAATTTTGGATGAACATTTCCCCCAGTTAGCAAAGGTCATTAATGAACAGGACGATATATGCAAATCATTTGAAGAATATGCAGCTGTTATAGACCTGTTCATTGGAGAATAAAATGAAAGGTTCACTGCCTTTGAGAATCATGATATCACACTCAAATTAACATTTCAGCTTCACCTAGTTGATATCACCAAAGCACCTAAAGAACTACCGATGAAATTGATTGAGCTCTCAGTAGATGACATTTTAAAGTCATTGATGCTAAGAAAGATTCAACTGAAATATGGAAACATGCATAGAATACCCATGCCTTTGGCAACATACCTGAAAAATGCTTTCTTGCTTTTCAACCACTTATTCCTGCAAATCTACATTCTCCTTCCTAACCCAAATCAAGATACCCTTAAGGTCACAAATGACTGACACCCATCTAGAGGATCAACTGAAACTGTGGACCTCCACGCTGCAAGCAAACATTCAAATGCTTTGCAACAACAAGCAGATACAACAAAGTCATTAAAAGGTTAGTTAACTTTAAAATTAATAAATAGTTTTCATTTTCTGAAATTATTAAGTACGTAGCAGTTAGATTTTTACAAAATAATGTACATTTTAAAGTATATCTAATTGAAGTTTCTTGAATGTGGCCTTATTTGATTACAGCTAAATTAATGTGGCATTCCAACATGGAACGGTTCCCCACCCCTGCTGTAGACCCTATTCAGATTTTGCCAGTTGTCTACTAATATCCCTTTTCCAGTCTAGGATCCAGCCCAAGATCCCACATTGCATTTAGTTGTTATGTCTTAGTGTCCTCCAGTGTGGGACAGTTCCTGAGTCTTTCTGTGTCTTTCTAGAGCATGGTGGTTTTGAAGCGTGCAGGTCAGTTATTTGCAGTCATTGATTGTATCTTTAACTGCATTGGGTTTAGGCATGCATTTAATGTTGAGATAAGAGGATTTTCCTCTGTGTTGCAATAGTAAACTATCCTTTCAAAAAACTTCACTATGCCATTGCTAATTATTGGACATTTTTGAAAGAGAGAGGTTGATGTGCCGATGTGCTATTGGTTGGCCTTTGTTTAGAATCATTGCTTATTCTGGCCAGAACCTTTGAGGATCACTTGGTGGTTCAGTGCCCTGGCTTCACAGGTGGCAGCATCGTCATCTGCATGTCTTGATCCTTTGTCCTTCATTCTTTCTATTTCATCATCCTTCATTTCAGAAACTTCATTGGTTCTGAAAGACCAATGAATAGGCATTCAACTTATCTTGACTTAAATATGTTTTGTCCTTGATCATTGAGATTTTGATTAGTCGATAGCACATTTCACCTCGATATAAAATCAACTTCCCTTATGTTCTGAGACAGACTATTGCATGGAGCTCATAAGAGGGATTTAGCATAGTCCACAATGATTTCTTTGTATAGCTAAACACCAGATCTCTTTTCAGCAACCCCATCTCTTTGCAAGCAGCTTGGGTAGCAGATTCCTTTAATGCTTATAAAACAGACACGTTAATATATCAGACATTTTAGGTCTTCTTTGCCTCCTTGGTAGGACTCATCAGACAGATCTGTCAGCTTACCTGCTTGGTTGAGCTCTCTCGGGTAACCCCTTTTGAAAGTCGGTAGACAATGACTCCTTTGAATGTCATTGACTTTTTGGAAGGTGGGGGAATTAATGTGTTATAAAAGACAGGCATCGACTTTTGAGCTTTTTGCAAAGTTGATATTTTAATAACTCCTTACTCTTAAGAGCAGGCTTTCTGAAAGCTTATGGATTTTTTTCCCCCCTCAGCATAAAAGAAAGGTAAATGCCATATCTTCATGAAGCTCCTCCCATAAATATATCGAATATTATTTCTGTAATTAGATGGACTCCTTCTTGGCTTCTCACTTTTATTGTTACATTTGTTTTGTGTATATTTTCTCCCCCCCCATATTGTGCAGTTTTTGGCCTCTTATCTTTTAATATGTTGAAAAATACATGAAATAAGGGAATATCACAGCCTTAGGAGAATCTACGTTTTACCTTGTTAGACTGTTACATACATACAATATATACAGCGGTGTTTGCAACAGATTCATATCTTGGGGAAAAGGAAAGCAGTTAGTTTACACATTCTGTGAAGAAAGTGAAAACCATAGGGAAGTTCAAAATGTGGTCACATGCACCTCAAAAAAATCCCTTAAATCACTCATAAAATATAGCATATATGTCATATGTATACATTCTCCTGGGATCATTCTTATGTACACTGCAGTTTGTGATCCGCTGAGCCAGAGACAAGGAAGACAAGGACTTCTGGCAGATACCTGCATCCTCAGACCACATTGCCTCCATGAGAATCTCTAGCGCGAAATGGGGATTGGAGAATTCCAGTGTGACCCAGCTTGTGTGCAGTCCTTATGCCATTATGTTTTTAACAAAAATACTCTGTACCTAAATAATTTTTGATAGGTTTCGTTGCTTTGGGGAGGACTGAATGAGCTCATGCACGTGGCAGCCTCTTTGTAACACAGTACCCTGCGCAGATACAGCAGATCCTCAGTACTTCTTTGATGAGTTTGGTTCTGAGCTAGCTTGATCAATTTCACAGTCACACTGTGTTTGAAAGGGTGTCCAGAAAAACCTGGCCACCTGCTTCCTCTCTTCCCAGGTTGGTGCTTCTTTTGTTGACCTTCTCTGAGCAGCTTTCCCTCTTTCAACCACTTCTAAGTAAATTTTCATGAATCAAAATACGAGTGTTCAAATTACCACAAGATGGCATCAGATCATTTCAAGTAACGCCAGGTAGGGGGAGCCTCAGTTCAATAAATCTTTAATTTTAAAAACGTTAAGATAGGTGACTTTCTCATCATGATATTTAGCTATTACAAATAAATCCCTAATTTCTTTTACCATTCTTGTATGGAAACTTGAGGCTCACGTCCGTTCAACTCCAAAATTATATAAGTGTGAAGTATTTGAGTTTATCATCTTTAGGAATTTCACTGACAACTTAGTAAAGTAATCAGAACTTGAAAACTTTTATTACTATGCCTCTCTGGTGATGACACTTCTTTAGTTTAGTAATCTTCCTACAACTTACAGTGTGTTTATAATAATCAGCTAGGGTGTATTTATGGATCTACAATGAACAAACTAGAATAGTAGTAAGGGAAATAATCTCATTTTACATTAGTGTACAGGCTGTAATTTACACACACACACACACACACACACACAATTTGTAGGACCTGTGTGAGTCTCAGGTATCTCCCTTGCTGCGAGGCTAGTGTGTAAGTGAAAGCCTCCTTCGCTGTGGGCAGAATATCTAAACCTGACGCTCTTCACTAGACATGTATCTTTGAAGGGCCAGACTTCAAGAAACAGTGAACATGTCTTTCTAGAGTGAAAATGAATAAAGGAATGAATAAAATACATTTTAGGAAGCTATGTTTTTCGTTATTTTTCAAGATTACAGTTGCCAGCATGAAGGTGTGGAGGACGGGGTTTGCCCACATGGAACAGGGTGGGGTGTGGAGGCTGCTAGAGACTGGGCGCACGACTGCCTTCACAGATCGGTTCCTGAATGGAGGAAGATGTGTTTTCCAAATCGATCCCTGAGGTCACTGAGGTTTATATGCCAAATCATTCATTCATTCAGCAAATGTTTACTGAGTGGCTACTATGCACCAGATACTGCTGGTTGCTGGAGACACAGGAGTAGCTGAAATGACAATATTCTTGCCCCTGTAGAGCCTAGGTGCTAATCTGGTGTATTTTTGGGTCACCGATATCTTTAGGAATGTTTGAAAATGATGGACCCTTTTCCCTGAAAATCAAGCAATCTCTTCAGGCTTGCACACGCACACGCACACACACACACACACACACACACTCACACACAGAGGTGCATGCAGCTGCTGTGGGTTGGGAGAGATACACGCTCACAGAGTTTTGTATTCCATCTCCCAGAGTTCAGAAGACTTAAAACTCAAGTTCTCCAAGGGAAGGACCCTCCCGCCTCCTCCGGCCCCTCAGTCTGTTTGCTGCTTTTGCCTTCTGCTCAGAACTTTGCGATGTCCTGGATAAGGCTTCCCTGTGATTTTCTTTTCAGATGTAATCACATGATAAAGCAGTAAACCTTGGGGAAAAGAGCCCAAGGGAGCTCAGCAGGCTTGGGACAGCAGCCACCTTGCCCCATGGCTTTGAGGAAGTCACTTCTCCCTAAGTCTGTCTTTTCACATCTGAGTAATGGAAAGCTTTGGGTTAGATTAATTTTCAGGTGATTTGGTGGTAGGTTACATGGGACAGGCTTTGGAGGCAGACAGAAAATATCTGGGGGTATATTGCATTACCCCTAGATGCATCACTCATTAGCTGGGCAAAGTACTTAATTTATCTGAGCCTTATTTCTCATATATGAGATAAAAAATACTGCATAACTCATGGAATGGTTTTGAAAATTAAGTGAGCTAATGTATGTAAATTGCCTAGGACAAAAGTGGTAGCTATTATCAACCATGTCACATCTATATTGTCTTTCAGGGTAATTAAATCAACAAATGAAATATTTATTGAGCACCTCCTATGTGCCTGTCGTAATATACTTCTATGATTATTCTTCTGTGATGCTAACCCAGCCACCAGGCAATGGTATAGGATCATAGTGAAGAAATTCACTTTGTATCGAACAGGTCTGGTTTAATTTCCTGGTTCTACCAGGAACCACCTGGGTGATCCTAAGCAATCTAATCTTCATTCAGTTTTCATTTCTGAAAAATGTGGGTAATGATATCCTGTAGCCCAGTTATAATAAAGAGGCTAGGCTGTTGAATTTAGACAAGATTGTGCAAATAAAGCTGTTTAGCACAATGCCTGACACAAAGAGCACACTTGATTTATGTTAGGCTGCTTCAATATTAGTATTATTATTATTTATTAATTAGCTTAACCTCATCCCCCCTCTCCACCCAGGGCTAGGTTGTATCTAAAGAAGATTTCCCCTAGATTTTATTCAAGTTGAGATGATGGTGGCATCTCACTTATTTAGACTCAAACAGTATAATTAAGACCCTTCACTGAAAACTGGCCTTTATTTAGAGGTTGCTTGGAAAATATTTACTGGCCCTGCAAATGGTGGAGGTTTCTACTAAATAATTCACTTTGAATGGTAATTCTTCTTCATATGTTTTTATTTAGTACCCCAACCCCATGGATAAAAATGTCATCTCTGTAAAAATTGTGGAGGAAAAAAAAGGTAAGTTCTCTGACTATACCTTGATTTCAGTGATAATCAATAAGTGATACTGATTTTTGTAAAGAGGTGTGTGTGTGTGTGGCCTGTTAGGTTTTAAGAAACACCAACATTTATAGTAGTAAAACCCTGCCTCATATGCTCTTGTCACTTTCTAAATTAATAATTGATGACAACACTGAACTACATATAATTGTAACAGCCAATATTTTTGAGCACTTATATGTGCCAGTGTTATTAACTCATTTAACGTTCAGAACAATGTATGAAATAGGTATTAGATTACTCCTACTTAATGAATGAAGAAGCTGAGGTACAGAGAGGTTAAGTAACTTGCCCAAGGTCACTTGGGTATATTCCTAAAGTATATTCATGTATCATTTTGGAGATGGTAAAATAGATGTGAATTAATAGCATGTATGTGGGATATGACCACAGTGCAATTAGATTAAGGGATCGTGACTGTCCTTGGCAATGTAATTCTGCATTGACAAGAGCAAGGGTTGACAAACTATGACTCTTGCTACCTGTTTTAGTAAATAAATGTTACTTCCTAGCGACACCCATTTATTACCTATGGCTGCTTCCCCACTGCAACGGCAGAGTTGAGTCGTTGCGACAGAGTTGATGATCCACAAAACCTAAATTATTTACCATCTAATCCTTTACTGAAGATGTTTACTGACCTCTGAGCTAGAGCGTGGGAGTCTCTGCTGTTCTCTGTCATCCGCATCTCCAGCAGAACATTGTCTGTGTTTGAACTTGAGAACTGGGCGACGCAGGAAACTATGACAATGAACAGAATCAGTGTCCAAACCTTTGGAGACACCCAGGCCAGGCCCAACATTCTCTTCAGCCTTCTTAGAAATCATGAGATGCTATTGTCTATTACGTAACTCTGAAGCCCTCTCTGTGCTTGGTAAACGTAAAACTGTCTTTTGCTTGTGTGTGTGTTTTCTGTACTTCTGTAACTATTAATATATAAATATATTTTAAAAAACATTTTCTCACTCAGTGTGGGAGAAACTTGTTATTTGGGATCAGACAAATCTGATTTCAAGTCCTGATTTTGTTACTATCTTCATGGCCTAACTTTTTGGAGACTCAATTTCTTCATCTGTCAAATGGGAAAATGATCTTATTTTTAGATCGTTGTGAAGACCAAATGAGACAACACTGTGCATATTCTAAATAGAAATGTTAATTATAATCTCTATCATTGTCAGGGGCATGTTTGCCTCTGGGAGTAGCTAACCCATTTTAGGTATGTGTGTTGCAAACATTTGACTAGAAGGCCAAAGGGAGTGTCAACGGGCAGAGGGTCTTGTGCTCTATCAACAGCTTCGGTCAGAGTGTTTGCACCAGGGGTTGGGACTACCCTAGCCAGAGCTTTGAGAAACCCTGCAGTGGTGCGGCTGAGTCACAGTAATTCGCAGAGCAAATGTTTATCCTTCATAAAGTTTATCCTTTTCTCTGCCTCTGTCTCCCTTTTTCTTAACTCACATTTATTGTGTTTTTTATATCCCTGGTTCAATTCTGGAAACTTTGCTTCAAAACGGAATGGTTCCAGTCACAGCAGGTTGACTTCCTTATGCAAGAAAAATATGGTTTATATAATTAATTATAGACTTAAATTTTATAGCCAGAAATCTGTGCTTAAAAGTTTGGTACTGGCTGGGCGTGGTGGCTCACGCCTGTAATCCTAGCACTCTGAGAGGTTGAGGCGGATGGATCGCTCAAGGTCGGGTGTTCGAGACCAGCCAGAGCAAGAGTGAGACCCCGTCTCTACTAAAAAATGGAAAGAAATTAGCTGGGCAACTAAAAATATATATATAGAAAAAATGAGCCGGACATGGTGGCACATGATGGCACATCCCAGCTACTCGGGAGGCTGAGGCAGGAGGATCACTTGAGCCCAGGAGTTTGAGATTGCTGTGAGCTAGGCTGATGCCACAGCACTCTACTCAGGGCAATAGAGTGAGACTCTGTCTCAAAAAAAAAAAAAAAAAACAAT
>CAUYSK010119685.1:0-24992 GCA_963575035.1 Avahi laniger
AGCCTGACATCCTGATAAGTGCTGGGGATATAACAATTAACAAGATAGACATGGTCCTTGTCTTCATGAAGTTTCCAATTAGTGTATATTGGAAGGAGGGAAAGGGATGAGACAGAAAACAAATAAATGAAAAAGGCAGGACATAATTTGTTCTGTTGGAAGAACTGAGAGAGGTCCAGTGTGGCTGAGAGGTATCAAGAGAGACAGTGTGGCAAGAGATGAGACAGCAAGAGAGGGGCAATATCGTAGAGACCCCTTTCTGCTAAAAGAATTCGGCAGTAAAACAGAACTAACTCCTCAGCACCAAAAAAATCTTGGATAAATAAGAATCAGCTGCTTTAGCCTGGAAATCTGTGGTTCCCCTGGAACCAAGCATGGTCATCTGAGGACAGAACCGGGCATGTGGCTGAAATGAGGCAGAAGATGGTTCAGAGAAAAGATGTTCCAGATTCTTGGCTGTATCTTTCTTTTCCTCAGCAACTTGTTCACTTACTATAGAAGGAGATATTGCCCTAGAAAATTCCAAGTGCAGGAGACATAAACGTCCATCTTAACTGTAGCATTAGCCTGGACACCTCTCTTTTTCTCATACCCAATATGTAATCCATTGACAAATACTGTTCGCTCTACTTTCAAAATATACTCAGAGTCCAACCACTTTTCACCACTTCTACCATCCCCATATTGGTTCAGTCCGCTGGCATCTCTCTCCAGGACCACTGCAACAGCCTTCTCACTCAACAAAGCAGCCAGAGTTCCTTTGATCACACAAGTCAGACCCTGCCGCTCCTGTGCTCGAAACTCTCCACTCACTTCTATTGCACTCAGTCCTCACAGTGACACACACCCTCCCGCTCAGCCTGACTCCCAGCTACCTCTCTGATCTTAGCTCCTGCTCCTCTCGCTTGCTCATCCCATTCCAGCCTCTGTCCTCTGCTATAAACATGCCAGCCAGGCTGCCACCACTGCGCCTTTGCACGTGGTGTCCTCTCAGTTTCTTCTCTAGGTAACCATGTGACTGCTTAACCTCCTTTAGTTCATTGTTTAAATGTTACCTTCTTGGTGAGGCTTTCACAGATCACCCTATTTAACATTGTATATTGTCCCCCCCAACCCTCGTGGCACTTTATATCCTTCCACTTCACTACTTTTTTTTCTTCTTCATATCTATCAATATCTGACATATTTTAAAAATATTTATTATTAATATCTGTGTTCCCCCATTAGGTTGTAATCTCCGTGAGGGCAGCAATTTTTGTCTGCTGCATCTCCAATACTCAGTAAATATTTGTAGAATAAGTGAATGGATTTATTTTGGGAGGATGAAATGAGTTTAATATATAATAAAACCAAATGTCAGAACTAGCATTTATCATGGATTACTTTAGAAAGTCACTAAACAAAGTACTTTAAAATAAGAATTTTTTCTCATTCAGTAGGTATTACTGACAGGAAGCAAAAAAATTAAGTTCAGTATAGCCAATACATTTTATCCTTGTTCCCTTTTAACTGCCTTCTAGAAAAATAATATTTTTTCAGTGTTTTGATTATTCATAGAATAATGGAAAATAGATCCCTGTTTCTATAAATATAGAAAAATATAAAGTATTACATATTTTGATACTGTTTTAAAATGATACAAAAAAATACATATCAAAAGATGTGTCATATTAAAAAGATACATATAAAAAGTCTTGAATCTATCCTTGTCTCTGTTAATTTCACCTACTCCTTTTACCTTATAAATAGCCTCTTTTACTAGTTTCTTTTGGATCCTTCCAGAGATCCTTTAAGAAAACACAAGCAGTTTTGTTATATAACATGTAGCATAAATATATACTGTTCTGTGTCTTGGTTTTTTACTTTATAACATATTCTGGAAATCTTTCCATATCAGTAATTGAAGAATTTCCTCATTTTCTTTCTTTTACACAGATAGAATAATGGTCCCCAAAGATGTCCACGTCTTTAAGAACCTATAACACAGAATCTGTAAAGATGTTACCTTGCATGGTAAAAGGAAATTCACGGATATGATTTAATTAAGCATCTTTGGATGGGGAGATTATCCAGTGAGCCTAATGTTATCTCAAGGGTCCTTCTAAGGGAAAGAGGGAGGTAGGAGAGTCAGAGTCACAGGAGGAGATGTGATGACAGAGGTTGGAGTGATGTGACCATGAGTCAAGGAATGCAGGCAACCTCTAGGAGCTAGAAGAGGCAAGGAGTGGATTCTCCCCTGGAGCCTCTGTAAGAAACACAGCAATGCTGACACCTTGATCTTAATCTTTTAAGAACCATTTCAGACTTCTCAGCTGCAAAAGATTAAGATAATAAATTTGTGTTGTTTTAAGTCACTAAGTTTGTGGTAAGCTGTTACAGCAGCAATAGAAAACTAATTCAGTCATATAATATTTCAGTGTTTGGATAGATCATGGTTTAGTTAACCAACTGTCTGAAGATGGATAACAGACTATCTCCAATCATCTGCAATGAATAGTCATGTACGTACATAACTTCTTACATGTGCATATAATAGTTTTAGGGTAAATTCTCAAAAGATGGACTGTTGTTTCCCAGGCAAAGCACATCTGTAATTTTGCGTGGTGATGCCACTGTCCTCCACAGAGTTTGTAGCACTTTGTACTCCCCACCAGCAATGTATGACTGTTCAAAGCTAAAACTTGATGTATTAAGAACACCAACTATTCTTGACAGCAGAGAATATGTGTCTACTCCTGAAATCCTAAATTAGAAAGCCCTGCTAAAGGAGGACATAAAGACAAGAACTAAGTCAATTCAAATATGCAATATATTATAAAAGTAACACTTTCACCAAAAGACCATGCTTCAACCCTGAGTTACACCTACCTGTAAAGGAGTAGCACAAGTATAAATGGTATTTTGTTGAACTGTCTGTAAATGTTTTATCAAATGATTAGGACCAATGGACCAGCCAATCTGGGAAAGGACAAAATAAAAGAAGATTTCAAAAAATAATCTAATTGTATATACCAAATTCAAGAGAGTAGTTAAACTTAATGCAATTGTTAAATATATGCAATTCTAAAGTATTCACACTAAGAAAGTAGTGCACTATTATTACTTAGAATCATTTCAGTGCTGTTCTTTTGGTGGAAAAGTTTCCCACTAGAGTCGTGAAGCTCTGCCTTCAGGAGGCAAACAGAACCTGAAATCATTATTAGCTTTTTCCCCTCTTCTAATTTGCTACTTCTAATATTCTGGAGGACTAAAAACTGGTAACAAAGCTTGTTTGAATTACAGATAAAAGTAACTCTGAATGAGAGTGTAAGGGACCCTTCCGTAATCAAAGACTTTTGACTCTACAAGCCTCATTTTTGATGCTCTCTGCTTCTTAGCTATGTTTAGGAGAGGTGAGGCTGGAAAAGAATTGAGTTTCAACAGGATACATTGTCATCGTAATAAATAATACAGTGGTTAAGTGCACGGATTCAGATGCCAGTCTACCTGTTCTGGCTTGGATTCATTAGCAGTGGAATCTCGGGCAAGTCACTTAACTTCTCTGTGCTTTAGCTTTATCATCTATGAAACAAGTATAATACTTGTACCCTCCTTATAATGTGGTTATAAGAATGAAACTAGGACAGGTAAAACATTTAGAGCATGGTACATAGTAAGTGCCAAAATATTAGCTATTATTACTTTTCCTCCCTTTATATATATATATATATATATATATGTGTGTGTGTGTGTGTGTGTGTGCGCGTGTGTGAGTGTATATGTGTATATTTAGACAGAGTCTCACTCTCTTGCCTGGCTAGAGTACAGTGGCAGCATCATAGCTCACCATAACCTCAAACTCCTGGGCTCAAGCAATCCTTCTGCCTCTGCCTCCCCAGTAACTAGGACTACAGGGACGAGCTACCACACCTGGCCAATTTTTCCTCTTTTTATATTAATATACAGTATCTGATCATTCTTTGCAAAAAAAAATGTGTCACTAGTTGATCCTATATAATGAAAAATTATCCAATTTTTCTCACTTTTAAAGAAATAGTTAAAAGAATAAAGCCTAACATGAAAGCCAAATAAATCAATAGATAAGCAAAAGATCATTAAGTACAAAAACCTGTGTAAACTGAGTATGTATGCATTTAAAACACAAAGAGTCTACAAAAAAAAGAGACGCCTACTTTTAAGCAATTAGATTTTTAGGTCATCTCACCTTCCAGCCAGTTACACTGAAAGTCTTTCCAGCACTTCCTATTGTTATTGTTCTCTCCCACATACCTGGAAAAGTGGCTGAATAAGAAAAAAAAAAGTTAAATAATTATTTTCACATCAATCTACATTCAGTATAATAAAAATGTAACAAAGATACATACATTCAATGAAAGTAAGTGTAGTCAGTATAGTTATTTCAATAGGGTTTCTAAGATAATGTGTCTTTAACTCAAAACACAGCTAAAACATTGCTACACTATAACGTTGCATCAGAATAATATATAAATAGATTTAATAATTTCAAGGAGCAAAATTATTTCCTGGGCAGGAGTAATAGTGGTGTGAGTAGGCAGTGTTTCAGGCTGGTTCACACGGCAGCTGTCACAGGAGCTGTGGCATCCTGCGTTCAGTGTTTGTAGTGACCGTATGTTCAACACAATAATACTGTGGCATAGCTTTGGCTGTAGTTATGGCTGTTGTTCAGTCCCCTTATTCTGCCCATTTTCTGAGGCTATTTCTCCATGCTTCCTAGAGCAATGGTTCTTAAAATGTGGTTCCATACCAGCAATATCAGTATCACTGGGAAATTTGTAAGAAAGGAAAATCATTAGGCCTCATCCTAGACCTACTGATTCAGAAACTCTGGGGGCAGGGCCAAGAATGTGTGTGTGTGTGTGTGTGTGTGTGTGTGTGTGTGTGTGTGTGTGTGTGTTTATTTTGTTAACAACTTCATGAAGATGTAAATCCCGTATCATATAATTCACCAATGTAAAGTGTACATTTTGGACGTTTTTAGTATATCCACAGATTTGTGCAACTATCACCACAGTCAATTTTAGAACATTTTTTTCACCCCAAAGTAGCCCTGTACCTTTTAGCTATCACCCTTTAATATCCCCATGATCAATAGCCCCAGAACCTGTGCCTGAATGAAGCTTATCAAACACACGTATTTTCTCCATAAGGCACGTCCCAGCCTTCCTGTGCTTAGGAACACTCGACAGCACTCAGCACTATGCTCGGGGGCCACTCTAAACAGCAGAATCACTGTGAAAAGAATTCTTGATTATAGTGTGAGCTGAAACAAGGAGCACAGTGTTGCCTTATTTGATATCAGCTGGGATGTGTGTGCAGGGTGACTCTAAGTTTTTGTCCCTCTTTGAATGAAGTGCCATGAGTATTGATTTTGGAGTTATAAATATATCTAAGGGAGTAGGTGAATTCACAAATATAGAACTCGCAAATAACAAGAATTGACTGTATAAAGGTTTTCAAGCAGATTAACATTTTTAATAAAGTCATTCATCCATTTGCCCATCAAATATTTATTAATTTTAATTAATATAAGTTTAATTAATATAATCAAATTTAATTAATATAAGTAATTTTTCGTCTATTGTGAAATACTTGTCAATACTTGTAATAGTAGGAAAATGATATAAATTGGAAAAGTTATAATTGTATTCTCTGTGGAATATAACAAAAGCCAAAGAGACAAACCCGGAAAATATTTAGAAGGTCCACTTGAAGAAGGACTATTCTAATATTTGATGTAAGTAATTATATCCCTTCAAGTTTTAAGACATTTCCAGTCTTCCAAAGCTCCAAAAGAAAATCATGACATGTACCCCACTTTTCTGTTTGACCAGAGAACATTCAAACTATGTATAATGCAGAGTATCACTTCCTTTAAAGTAATAACATATATTCAAAATCGGGAAGACCTATTAGAAAGAACAATATTTAGAAATAAATTCTTGGAAAATAAAGATTACCCAGAGAAACTAATATAATCCTAACATGTTTTCACTATAAGTTATATACGAGGGAAACCAAAACTACTCAAATATCAAATATAGGTTTCATTCCTAAAATATCAAATCTATTATAGCACTATTCAAAAGAAGAGCTAAGTAATTTGCTGATGACTATTTTAGCCATAAATGTGGATGTCTTTTTTTTAAGGAGTAAGCTGATTAGCTGAGTAACTTACAGGAATTTTATACTAATTTTACAAAAATCAGTGTATTTATATATAAATGGAGAAGTTTTTTTGTTGACGAAAATATCAATTTACTGACCAGGAAATACCATTAGTTTCTTTTTAAAAATTTTTTTATTTTGTTTTTATTTTCTTTTTTTTAGAAAACAAGGTCTCACTATGTTGCCCAGGCTGGCCTCAAATTGTTGTGCTCAAGTGATCCTCTTGCCTCAGCCTCCGGAGTAGCTGGGACTACAGGTGTGTGCTGCCACACCCAATTTAGGAAACATTATTTGAATCAAAAAATCCCTTCAAATAAGAGAAAATTATACTATTTCATAAGAAGAGCCAAAAGTAATATTAAAATATCTTCTCAATCTTGGATATTTGTTATAATTGTATTGGATATTTGGAGAGTCACAGAAGTTAATGTGGATAGGCAGAAGAGATGGCCACAGCTTTGTGTGTGAATGTGGTAACTTACAGGCAAAAAAATAAAAAAAAATAAAAAATCTTTCCAATTCTGATGATTTTAGAAAACAATATCCATTATATTGTAAGTTTAGATTACAGTTCCGTCTAAATGGTAACTGGTCTTTACACTGCTCATTTATGACTCATAATCCTTAATTCAGCCAAAGCAGCTATAACCATTACTCATAGGTAACTCAGGCTTCAATAGAAGCCATAAAGATTAGAGACACAGGGCAAACTGCCTCTGTGACAACTTGAAGATAAGAAGATGATGCTAATTTCATGATGTAGCCTTATCGTATTATATTAAAGAACTGTCGCACTTCACAAATTGATATAATAGCCATTTTGCATTGTTCATGTAACAAAGACTACTGTATTTGATAGAATACCTAAGTTTTTATGCAAACAAGCTACACTTTTTAAATAATGAAATAGTGAATTCTTTTTTTTTTTACTTTAATTTTATGGGCTATTACAACAACTAAAAAAATCTGAGTTAAAAATATATGTCTTGCATATCCTTAGCAAATAATGTCATTAGTTACACTTTACCGGTTTATTAATAGTAAATCTAAACAATAAATATTGGGATCCCTTAAAGTGATCTTTTGGAACAAACATTGCTAAGTTGAGTTCATTACAAAAAAAAAAATTACTTGCCCATGTTAGTCTGATTTTCACCTGAGAAATACTTCAAATGACCTGAGACAAAGGTCAAGAACAAGATGGGCAATGGTGGACTCTCATGCAACTGAGACACATGATAACATTTGCTGTGTTAAGGTGCTATGCCCTGCAAATTCCTGGTTGTCCCTGTTTATATATCCTCCCTGGGAAAATTCATTCCATGGGTCCAGCTACTACCGAATTTTAATGGCTACCAAAAATAGATCCCCTCATAATTTGATTCTGACCATCAGGCCTGTAATTCCACTTATCTCTAGATGTCTATTCCTCTACGTCTCATCGACACTCAAACTGACATGAGAAGCAGGTTTCAAGCATGAGAAGCAGGAATTTCCTTTCCTTAGTTCTTCCCAGACACCTGCTCCTCATCACTGCTGAGCAGTTCAGGCTAGAAATCTGAGAATCCTACTTGCTTGTTCTCTTCTCACCTTCGAATGCAACACTCTACAGCCATAGTTACTGCTTCTAAGCAGCCTCCATGTACCATCTCCACTACCAGGGCATCTGATTTGCTTAAGACCCTCGTCCGCAGGTGGCTCTTACTTTTATATATAAAAAAAATCTTGTCACAGAACCAATTCCCCTGTTTTGTCCCACCTTTGGCAGTAGTTCTTAAAGTATGCTCATGGCACTCCGGTGATCAAATTAATGTACAGAATTTAAAAAGTCAATTTGAAGTTTTCTTTCATGTAATTTTCTTAAGCCTTCAGCAATTGCTGCCACTTATCTGATAGTGAATGCTCCGACAGTGAACACATGAGCATTTAGTAAATGCATATTAACGGCATGGCAAAAATCAGTAAGACTCTAATGTGTTTATTTTAATAGCTCTTTGTTACAGACAAGTATGAATAGAATTGTGAGTTCTTTTTCTTTTTTTCCCTGAATACATTCTGCACAGATAGAATTGTGGTTTTTATATTGACTTTTAATTGTCGAATTTCTATTAGGAAAATTGCTTCTAATTTTAGGATGGAATTTGTAATATTGCTATTTCATGATGCAGAATGCTGTGGCTTCAAGGTGATCTACCACTAAAATGCGTTTCAGAACCACTGACCTCTTCAGCAAAGGCAATACTCTTTATTCTCATATACAAAGTCCTTTAGAATCATCCTACTTTTCTACCCTGATCTGTGCCAGTTACTATAACGCACCCGTATAAATCAAACCACATACCTTTCTTAAGTATGTATCGATCTTTCACACCTCCTTGCCTAAGTACATGCTGGGTTATCTGAATTTAGTTTCTATATCTCCGCCTGGCTAGTTCCACCTTTTGCCCACTCCTTTTCTGATTCTCAAGTAGTTGTTTTCTCCTCCCAGCTCTATAGCAATTTGTAATGTACTGCAGGAACAATTATGACACCTACCATAATGCAACAATTGTTTATATGTAAGTGTACTAATTTTTTAATTTATCTATTCTGCCACAATATCTTTTAGTCATCCTTCCCTTATCTTTGCATCCTTCCTATTCATTTATTCAGCAATTACTTTCTGACTGTCTACCATGCGCAAGACCTTATTCTGAAAAATGGGGACTCGGAAGAGAGCAAAACAAACAATAATCCCCACCTTCTTGCAGTTTAGAAGTAAAATAGATTCTGATTTTTACTACAAACAAAAAAACAAAACAGAAGGACAAAAATGCTGGAGGGAGAGGTGTAACTACTTCAAATGTGGTAGTCATGAAAATTGACATTGGAACAAAGACCTGAAGGAGGCAGAGGACAGAGCCATGTGGATATCTGGCAGAAAAGTGTGTCCAGGCAAAGGAAGGGCATGTGCAAGGACTCAAAGGTTGTACCCAGCTTATAACCCTATATTTGATATAAGTTTGGACTACCCCAGAAGACACTGTGGCATTTGTAAGATGGCCCAGTAGTACTGGCAAAATCTCAGGCAAGGGCTGAGTAGCAATACCTACTGCCCCTTTAATTTCTCCCTGTTGACCTGACATTTTGGCAACTTGCTCAGCAAAGACAGTCCAGAACCTCTTAGGGAAGAAGTCAGCTCCCTGTGTCTTAAGTACCAAGTAATATCTGGATTCCTACAAAGAAGCCAGGGATATAGGCAAAAGAACTACTTCTCTGGTTTCCTAGCTTTATATTGTGATCCAAAATCTATTCGCCTAAATTTGTACTATCTGTTCTTCAAGCTGTTCATCAATTCACTTAAGCATCATTCATTCAAATACTATTTTTCAGTGCTCATACAGACAGATACCCATTACGAAGACTATTTTAAAGCTGGTCTGGGATAGTTTCCAATCAGTTGTTCCACATGTGCCCAAACACATTTAGATTCGTGACTGTACATAATAATCAGTACCTATTTTAAAATGCTTATTTCCAGAATATATAAGCCATTCATAAACCTCATCACTGATGCAGAGTGTGTCATATTTGATGCAAAGGTCAGCAATTACTTGGAGTTCCTCTTTGGTATACACCTACACGTATTAAAGGAAAAAGCACAGCCAATTATCTTCCAACATATGAGAGAACGATAGGTCAGAAAACTGTATGAAGAAAAGACTTACTTACCTTGCCAAGGGGGTTATGTGGAGTATTCAGTATAATAGCTTTGGTTCTGGAATTAAATTTACTTGCCAGTTCATGAGGATCTAATGTCCAGTCAGAACTAGACCATCTTTTTCCATAAACAGGTTTCTAAGCATGAAGAATGAAGATGTGATTTAATTCAATTAATTCACGTTTGTTGTCTTACAAAAATAAATAACCTAATAAGGAAAAAAATTAGAGAAAGGCATGGCAAAGGTAACTGAATAAATGACTAACAAAGAATATAAACAAATAAAAGTAGGCTTTAGTTTTGCCTTTAGAGCCCAAAAGGACCTAAGTCTTATGCTCACACCTGTTAAACAGAAAAATGAACCCTGTCAACACTAACAGCTGTTAAAGTGCTTATATTCCTTCAGAGGAGCCAGCTATAGCTATAGTTCGCATATCTGATATTATAAGGCTAACAGAAGATTCTCATTCATAGTAGTGTTTTAGTTATTTATTTTGAAAAGATTTTAAAAAGACAACTAGACAAATGGAAATTAATAAATTTCCAAATGCAATCAAAGTAGAAACTTTATCAGTGACAAAGTATTAGGTCATTAAATATGAAATGTCTGATTTCAAATCAAAAGTTTGGTCTATAACATCTCAAAAAAGCAGTACAATTAATCAAAGTATGCACCTAAACTAACGACACAGTTTTGCCATCTTAATGGTAGCTTGTTTATACCAGCAGTGAAGAAGCCTAGAGAGCAAGTGGCGATGAAATCGCAAAAGGCCTTTTCCACAGCTTGTTGAGAATTGAATATTTTTCCTTGCAAGAAGTGGTCCAAAGCCTGGAAGCAGTGGTAGTCAGTTGGTGAAAGGTCTGGTGAATATGGTGGATGACAGAGAGTTTCCAAGTCCAGCTTCTGTTGTTCGAGCAGCGTTGTTTTTGCAACACGTGGTCAAATGCTGTCTTGTAAGAGGATTGGCCTGTCTCTATTAACCAATCTTGGCTGCTTAATCACAAGCAAACTCATTACTTTGTCCAAATGTCCACTGTCATTGACCACATTTCATGAAGCTGTAGTGGATACTACCAATCCTGGACCACAAAACAGACACCATTAACTTTTTTGATGAATATTCAGTTTTGGATGGTGTTTCAGCACTTTATCTTTATCCAATCATTGTGTAGAATGCTTGCAATTGTCAAAAAGAATCCATTTTTCACCACACATAATATCGATGTAGAAATGTTTCACCTTTATGTTGTGACAGCAAACTTCTGGACGATTTCTCTTCTGATGCTCATTTAATTCAGGTGTTACCCATCTATCCAGCTTCTGTACCTTGCTGATTTGTTTCAAATGGTCCAATATTGTTGGAATATGAACGTCAAATCTTGCTGCTAATTCATACATAGGTTAAGATGGATTTGCTTCCATTACAGCTTTCAGCTCATCATTATCCTCCTTGGTCTCAGGTCACCCACGTGGCTCACTTTCAAGATTAAAATAACCAGAACAGAACTTCTCAAACCATCAACCTACTATGTATTCATTAGCCACATCCTTCCCAAACACTTGGTTGATATTTCGAGCTGCCTGTGCAGCATTGGTTCCACGTCAGAACTCATACTCAAAAATAACACAAATTTTTGACTTATCCATGGTTTCACAACATTCCTCTAAAAAAAAACACTTTGAAAGATAATCACAAGCCAACCCATGTGTTTGAAAGAATAAGGATGTACCTTCACAATAAAAATAAAACAAGAAGTGTCAAAGTGAAATGTCAGAGATATCAACTGTCAAACCTAGTACTTAAGAAAATCAGACACTTCGTACTTAATAACCTAATAATTGTTATTTTCCAAACTTCTTAAAGCATATGAATCATATTGGCAAACTTACAGATGATCTAAGGGGAATAAAAACAGGTGTTGCTCCAGCCATTCTCACCATGGGCTCATAGCAGTCATAGAAAGGCACTATTATTATGACCTGGAATAAAAGCAAGTAAGAATATGACATATCAATCATTAATTCATTTCATGAATATATTTAGTACCTATATTTAGTACCTAGATGTTGCAATGCAGCAATGAAAAAGGCAGGTTTTGCCTTCATGGAGCTAACATCTGATGGGAAGAGACCTTGGAGGTAAACTTTTCCAAGGAGTTTTAATTGGAGTCCTTGGTCTCTAAGGGAGATCTATCGATGAGCTTACACTTGAAATTGTATGTGAAATTTTGTATGTGCATGGGTAGATTTATCTGGGGAAAGGGGCCATCACACTTTCAAAGAGGCATTTTGGCCAAAATCATTAAGAATTTCTTTATATTTCAAATTAGAAAATAGAATCTAGAATATAAGTGATCTATCAGACAGTGACAGAAGCAGACTATAAGGAAAGAGAACATTGTAATGCTCTTTGTTATGAAGTGCTAATTTAAAAGCATTATCCAGGCCAGGTGCAGTGGCTCATGCCTATAATCACAGCACTTTGGGAGGCTGAGGTAGGAGGATTGACTGAGGCCAGGAGTCTGAGAGCAGCTTGGCCAACATAGCAATACCCCATCTCTACCAAAAAAAAAAAAAAGCAGCCGGGTGTGGTGGCATGTGCCTATAGTCCTAGCTACTTGGGAGGCTGAGATGGGAGAACTGTTTGAGCACAGGAATTGGAGGTTACAGTGAGCTATGATGACATCACTGAATTCTAGCCTGGGTGACAGCATGACCCTGTCTCTAAAAAAAGGATAAAAGGACATCCTGAGAGTGAAGATGCTTCCCTCTTCTCAAAAGCATCCCCAAACAATGAGCAGATGCTGGGAATCTGGTTAGGATACTATTCTTGTCTGGTATCTACAGTTTTCCTCCAGGTGCCTCATATCTGGATTCCGTCTGTTTTCCTAGCCCTTTGAATATACTCTCGTCCCTTTGTGTCTCCATGTTCTCTCTCAGTCACTCCTGATAGGGCTTTCAGGTCACTGGGCCCATCCAACCCCCAACACCTAATCTGCCAGCCAGATCTACCTCCCCTGACCCTTTATGTTTCTATCAGGAGAGTTTGAACACATAATTTATAACCATCATATACATCCAATTTTTCTTTCTACCTTTTAGAACCTAGCAATATTTCATGAAAATTTCATGCTATTACAGGTTTTATATTTATTATTTTAATGGCTATATGAGAATCTATTGATTTCTAGAATAATTTTCTTATCTTTTGTTTATATAAATAACAGTGCTATGTTTATTTGTGAGGGTGTAGTTTCTTTATTTTTAAATAGTTTGATGAATAAATTCACTTGATTACCATCTCTAGATTAAAGGGTATAAACATTTTTATGGTTTTATATATATGAATACATATATATATATATATATATATAGCCAAATTGCTTTTGAAGAATCTGGTAAGAACTTACAATTTTACAAGTCTACATTTAGTTGTCTCATTTAACTTTTTGTTGGTTAAATTTATAGCACCCAATTATTGTTCTAAATATGAACTTTTTACTGTTTGTATTTCTCAGGATGTAAATACTTGTTCAAGGCTTTTCTCATTGGAGTTATACACTCTAAAAGCCCATTTGTTTGTACTAGTCCTTCAACTCAAACTGAGCACCTACTAAGGACAATGTGACAGGTGGAGGGTAAGGAAATGAACGAATTGCAGATCTTTCCCCTACGTGGACTGTAAGGTCTTCAATCAGCTGTGAAGTTCTCAGGGACTAAGATGACTCATCTTTGTAACCCTAGTGGGAAGAAATATAGTGCCCAGTACAAAGTGAGATCTCAATAAAGGAAAATAAACTGGAGAGATGGGCAGGAAAGTGGAAAGAATATATCTGATATGCTTTGCCTTAATTTCTTTATTTTTATCATGGGAATAAGTCCTCTTTTTTTTTTTTTTGAAGAGTATTTATTGAGCCCTCACTATTTTAGGTGCTGGCAGTACAGCAATAAAGTTCTCCTGGAACTTACATCCTACTGGGAGAGACTTATAATGAATGTGAAAACAAGTAAGGAAATTAGATAATTTCAGATAGTAACAAATGCTATAAAGAAAATAAAATAGGCCAGTAGGATAGAAAGTGACATGTGCAGTTTCAAAATATTAGATAAGGTGATCAGGGAAGAAAGAAGAAAGGAAAGATGCTCCATCAGAGCACAGAGGTGGAAACAGCAAAGGATTAACAACACCAAAGTGTGAGACAAAACTTTGTACTACATTATAGGCTGGAAGGAGATTATGTACATGAAAGTGTGACTGTACTTCCTTAACAGATTTCCTTAAAGAGCTTATTGTCTGGCACAGTAGAGGGAATTAGAGATGTAAAAGAATGACATAACACAAAGTAGAGAGTGGTAACTTTTATAAAAGTGGTATGATCAAAAGTTTTTATAAAAGTGGTATGAGAGTTCAAAGAAAGGTAACAGTATAGATATAAATATTCATTCTATGGACCCAGCTTAAGCAACGCCTCTCTGGAGCTTTCCAGACCCACATTAGCAGAGTTGATCACCTCTTCCTTTCGTCACCACCGTAAATTATACATCCCCCACTGCTGACTAACATACAACATTCCTCTTATTCTGTTTGGAGATCTATTCCCTTTATTGGACAGGGAACTCTTTCTGCATAGAAACCATCTTTTAACACATTAACCGCCATGTGAGTTACATTTAACTCAAGCTAATTTTGAGCCCAGGGCCTTGCGAAGCAAAACTTGGGCAAAACCCTGCAGTTGGTTCATGAAAATCTTAAGATTGTTGTTGTTCTTATTGTTACAATTAATGCTGACAAATTAATTCTTAAAATGTGGATTAAATGAATAGAAGTCAATAAATTTTGTCTTACATTAAATTAAAGGATCATTTTGTTTTTGAAGTTTTTATTCTGTTTTTGTAATAATACACCGTGGTTCCAAGGGAAAAAATTTTTTTTCTAGTATGGCGGTCAATGTGTTAAAAATCTCTCTAACAGGGCCTAACATACAGGTGATACTCAGTAATTTCTGAATAAATGAAAGAGGTAAAAAAATATTAAAGCAGGAGTATTAGAATGATACTGGAGAAGTAGGGGTAGAGATGACTGAGGCAGGTGCCCAAGTTGGTCTGATATCATAGGACTAAAATGCAAAAATCGTTTATTCCTCTTGTTATGTTATATATCCCCACACTGTACTGCTAACACAATACTGGGCATAAAAAGGCATTAATCAAATAATTGTTGATGGAGTTCAGGTTAAAGGTTATTTTAGTAATGAAAACAAAAGATTCTTTTTTCCCCTTAGTGCTAGCCACTTCTCTTTCTATTTATTTTTAAATAGGCTATAAACATAAGAAGATTAAACTACATGCAACAAAATGGATGAGTCCAACAGACATAATGATAAATGAAGGAAGTCAGACCCAAGGGTACATACGGTATGATTCTATTTATATTAAGTAAAAAAGCAGTCAAAACAAACCTATGATGATAGAAGACAGAAGACCAGTTACCTCTGGGAGAATGTAGACTAGGAAGGGGCACAAAAGAGCCTTCTAGGGTGCTTCAAATGTCCTGTCTCTTCAGCATACTATCTCTTATAGTTACACAGAAATTAATTCAGATATCCATTTAAGATTTGCCAACTTTACTGTATAGGCATTAGACTTCAAAAATAATTAAAAATAAGAGAAAACAATGTAAAATAAGTAAAAGATTCAAAGGTGGGACAAATGATAATTATTAATATAGGTATTAGAATACTTTTAATATACTTACTTCATCTCCCTCATCTATTAAGGCTTGAATGGCACTAAAAAGAGATCCATAAGCTCCTACTGTCACAAGGATTTCTTTATTTGGGTCGATTTGATTTTGATAAAGCTTTTCATATAGGCAGGACAGAGCTTTCACAAGTGATGGATGACCCTGTGGGATAAAAAATAAGAAAAAAACTTGAACTTGATTCTGGGAACTACTTCTTTGGGGTAATATGGCTGTAAAATATAAGAATTTTTAAAATTTCAGTTTGATGTTTTACAATTATTCAGAGAAAATTTGTATTTTTTAATGGCAATAAACTAAAAAAAAGTTTCCACATTCAGAGGGTTCCTACATGGATGGTCATGAAGACTCGTCAATGATTAAAACTTCCTACTAAATACAGAGTTTGGGAATATGTAACTTCAAAGTATTTGCTCTGAACTAAAAAGAACTCATAGTATACTTAAATAATAGTGAATAGAGTTGGATTTGTTTCTCAGTTAAATAAGTTAAAAAAATTGCATTAACTGCACATCCCCTGAATCTGCTCTTCCCAGTTGCTGGAGGGAAGGCCAACCAGCGTACTGGGGAGAGAGGCCAAAAACAAATTGTCCAAACACACACGCACTCATGTTGATGTGATAGCAACTGTTAGGAGGAAGCAAAACATTACTCACCTTGACAGCCAAGAGAGCAGTGGTAGTTATCTAGGATAACTGCTTTCATAAGAGGAGTGAAGGGATTATAAATGCACAGCGTCTGAGACATGCAGGGAGTCTTAAAACCCCGGATTAGCTCTCCCTCAATTTCTCTCTTCTATGTTTTCTTCCGTTCCTTCCTTTTCTTTTTTTCTTTCCTTACCACCCCCCTCCTGCATCTTGTTTTCATTGGTATCGAAGTCAATATGTCTTATTCTTTTCCATCTAGCATCTACTTCCCCATTTTGCTTTGGGAAACTGCCCTGATTTTCTGTCACTTGCAAATAAGAATGCAAGAATATGTAGGTCATGTGTCTTTGTTTGAAAGCATTTTGGACTCAGGAAGAATAAACTGGTTCTTTTGAATTTCATTATAATACCAGGTCTAACAAATTCAAGTGAAAGGTGATCCAAAAAGCAACTATAAACACTATACATGTTTCTTTAGAATGATAAGGGTTTGTGCTTTTTAAATTAAATTTTTAATTACAAAACTAAGTTATGCTTTATATAATAATAAAACTAGGAAAAGATGCATAAAGAAAAAATGACACTTCTCCTCAATATTACTCCATTCCTATTGCCCCTGAGGTGACAGATGTCCACAGCCTGGTGATAGTACGACACCATTCCCAGTGCTTATACCAATGTAAAAACACACATAGATATATGTACCTATGTATTTACAAAAACTGGAAAATATGTAAATAAGTGAGCATGCTTGTGTTCTAACAAAATTTTATTTACAAAATCAGAGGTGGGTCAAATTTGGCCTATAGGCCACAGCTTGCCAAACTCTGCTATAGATTAATTTTGGGGAACTGACATATTAATAACATTTAGTCTCCCAATCCATGAACATCATATATCACTCCATTTATTTCGGTATTGCTTAATTTTTCTCAAGTTATGTTTTATAGTCTTCATTGCACAGATCTTGCACATATTTTTTAAAATTTAGTCTTATATGATTGATGTTTTTGTGTGCTATTATAAATGGTATTTTAAATTTAAAAATTTACTTTCCAACTGTTTGTTTCTAATATGTAGAAATACAATCGATTTTGTATATTGGCCTTCTGTCCTTCAAACTTGCTCAATGCATTTATTAGCTGTAGTAGGTTTTTGTAGAACTCCTTAGGATATTCTATGTATGTGATCATGTTTTCTGCAAATGAGAGTTTTAATTTTTTCTCTTTCTTCTCTGTATGTTTCCGTCTCATAGGGCTCCAGTACATTGTTGAATAACAATGGTGAGAGTGGCATCCTCGCTGGGTTCCCAATTTTTCTACTTTCTGTGGATTACAACAAGTGTAATCTCTAGGTTTCCCAGAATCCCTTTATCAGATGGAGAAATTTCTATTTGATTCCCAATTGGCTGAAAGTTTTTATTATAAATGAGGGTTGAATAAATGCAATTTCTGTATATTTACTTAGATGATCATATGATTTTTATTTTATATTCTGTTAATATGCTGAACTTCAATAATTGATTTTTGGATATTAAACCAATCTTACATTCCTGTGATAAACCTTCCTTGGTCAGGACATATGATGTTTCATATCTTTATACACACACACACACACACACACACACACACACACACACACATTTGGATTTGATTTGCTAAAATTTCAGCAGTTTTGTTTTTATGTTCATGAGTGATATTTGAATTTTACCCCTTTGTTTTTTGTCTGGCTTTTGTCTCAGGATACCACTGGTCTCATAAAATTAGTTGGGAAGTTTTCCATCCTGTTCTATTTTCTGAATGTATTTGTAGAGAAATGGTATTACTTCTTCCTTAAATGCTTGATAGACTTCACCAATAAGCCATCTGGGTATCAAGGGTTGCTTGTAAAGGATTTTAATTGCAAATTCATTTTCTTTCTTTGATATGGGGCTAGTCAGGTTTTTATTTCTCCTTGTGTCAGTTTTGGTAATTTATATCTTTCAAATAATTTGTTCATTTCATCCAAGTTGTCAATATATTGATATAAAATTACTCATAATTTTATCTTATTATTGCATTAGTATCTGTATGATCCGTAATGATATTGCTTCTTTCATTCTTTACATGGAACTTTGTGTTTTCTCTTTTTTATTGATCAATCTAACCAAAACTTCTATTTCTTGATCTTTGGTTTCATTAATTTTCTCTATTGCTTGTTCATTTCTAGCCTTTCATTATGGATTTGAATAGGCCGGGGAGGGAGCTGTGTGGAGTATCTGCGATGTGGGTCTGTAGGGTGGGCCAGGGAGTCAGAGTCTACGGAGAGCAGGGATTCCCACCAGTGTCAAACCCTGGGACACATACCAGTCTCACTGCTTTTCCCTGTGCTCCATTCCCAAAGCAAAGCCCTTCGTTGGATTTTTATACTTAGACTACTATACAAGACAAAAAGTGAACAGGCTTCCTCTTATACCCCTCCCCCATTTTCCACACTGTCATTAAAAGGAAAAGACATGCTCAGATGTTTGATAATTGGATGGCTTGAGGCATAACAGATCCAAGTCTGTTAACAGATACATAAGATATAGTTCAAAGGTACATCTACATCTAGGAAATCTCTGGATAGCCTAGGCATTTCATCACAGACGATGGGAGTCGAGTTAGTTAGGGTGGAGAGGAAGAAAGTAACTAGTTGGAAATAGAGTATATTAATTAAGGGGTCAGTGCTAAGGCTGTTTAAGTGTAAACAAGGTGGAAAAAACATGTCTCAAGAGAATACTATTCTCTTCCATAGGAGCCCATATTGGAACAACAGTAAAGTAAGGGCCAAAACAGAACTACGGTGGGGCTGGAAACAGGGGAGGCTCATCCCAGCACATAAGGGCAACGGTGGGAGTTCCTGAGGTTACCAGGTTGAGACAGTGGATTCCAGAAAGCCAATTACATGTAAGTGATAGAAGCGCACTCACAATACAAGACAAATACAAGCCACGCCCCGAAAGGTCCTGGTGTACTTACAAAGCCCCGTGTATACTGATTGAGGCTATCAGTGGCTGCAATCTTTGATAATTTTTCTTTTACATATATAGGAGGGGATATATCTGGAAGTCCTTGGCCAAGATTCACAACAGAGGGGTCTGCAGCCAACTTTGTAAATTCAATCCTAAGATTAAAAAAAAATACTGATATTAATAATACGATAATTACAAAATTCACTTTTTACTTCTCATTACCCACAGTCTTATTACAAAACTGAAAAATAAGACCTAGCTTAGTCTTATGAATTAAAAAAATAGTGAGTTCCCAACAAAAATTTTACCACCCATAAAATGAGATTACCTAATAAAATGATGGCTGAAGTAATGAACTTAATGTTCCATACAAACCTCAGTTCCATGCCACCCATATTTTAATCATATGTAATATATCTATATCTATATATTTTTCTCAACTTAGCTGCTGCTAGATTGGCTTATCAACTGTTAGAGAGTAGAACTAATAAGAAAAGTCTATGGACTAGAAGGTAAGTTCCATGAGGGCATCAACCACATTTACCTTTTTCTCTGCCAGGTGTGCAGTGCCTAGCTCTGGACCTGGCACACTTGCTAAATGAATAATTCAGCATATTGATTGCTCAGGTCTTTCCATTTCCATTTAATGGATATATTAAATGAGCGGCTTTATTTACAGACTATGGATGAGGCTAAAAATTCCCAACTAAGGATATAAAAATATGTAGGAAAACCTGACCAAATTATTATTGTTTATTCTAAGATACTCACCACACGTTACTATCAAGGCCTTCGATTCGTTTTGCATTTGTGAATTTCACAGACATTTTCTGAAAGATATAAATATTAAAAGAATTTTAATTACTTTAATCAAAACTCAAAACTTCCAGTAAATCATGGGTAACTCTTCCTTTTCCTTGTTGTCACCATGTAAATAATAGTTTTGTAAAGATAAATTCTAGACTCCAATACAAAATTCTGAAGAAGAATCCATCTCCCATCTACTGCTTGAAGGAATGCTTTTAAAATGAATTTCATTTTACTTATTTTAATTTTTTTATAAATATAGTTTACTTTATAGATTAGTTGCAGAGTTATGCTAAAAGAATATGCATTCTTTTTCTTAGAGTCACTTTTTTGTGATCTCCTCATGTAGGGCAGGCAGTTGTCTGATCTTGGTTCTTGGTGTGCTCTTGGCCGAAGAATGACCAGATACACCCAAAGCAAGGCAAGCATGAAACGAAGTTTATTGAAGAAGGGCAAGATAGGTTTACAGAGCAAGGGTAAGATACGTCCACCACAGACAATGAAAGGGGCCCCCGCCATAACAAGTTCATCTTCTCACCTAAGGACAAAAAGTATCATCCTAGCCTAAAAAGCTAATCAATTTAAAAGCCTGAAATGTACTAAAAAGAACAATAATAATGCTAAAAAAAGAAATTTTGAGCCATGCTCTGGAAGATCACTTTAGGTGAGATGTATGAAATAAGTTCCTTGTATGGCATACAGGAAGCCCTCAGCAATGGTTTTAAAACTTCAATAACGAGTCTCAAATAATAACAGCTAACATTGAGTACTGAGTACATACTGGGTACTTTTCTGAGTACTTTACATAATTAACTTATTAACTTATATTCCCAATATCCCTATGTAGTAGTTCTATCATGAGCTACAATTTACATGAGGAAAGCAAGGTATAGAGAGGCTGAGATCACACAACTTTTCACATATGCTCAAATTTATAAATGCTAGTAATATTTAAACACAAACAGGTTTAAAGCTGGATTTGAACCCAGACAGTCTGACTCCAGAACCCATACTCAGAACTGTTATCTTATACTGTCTATTACATAATAACACCTTCCAAAAAGATTACTGGAATGCTTCCCCTTAAAAGTAAATTAGAAATTTAGATTAGATCTACTCACACCAAGCTGAGGCTGTGCTACAAAAATATTAGAAGTTAAAATAATCGTATAGCATATAATTTTTTAGTTCTTTAGATTCTAAAATTAAGTTTATACTATCTCTCAAAAGTATTGAATTAGCTTTGAGTTCATTGTTAACAAGTTGGTAGAAATAAAAAAAGTGACTGACAGCATTTTTGCAAAGAATTTTCTAACAGAATATTAAAGTAATTTTAATTCAATCTGGGAGGAAGATAATGATAATGATTATTAAATAGACCATTGTTCTCATTCTATTCCCAATAATGGGACCAAGAATAAAACCTCTTTTAGTCTCATATTTAAACTTTGAAACTCTAGTGAAGTAAATCATATGAAAATTCTCCAGAGGTTAAAGCATCTTCTGGAATAGCATTATGATTAAGTACCCACCTGAATATGATGCTGTTCTAGAGACTACAATTGAAAAACTAAAACGTGCCAGTATGATAGATTGAAACAGATATTTTAACAAATGCCCTTTGCTATCTCTGAAACAATGTTTAAAGCTTAAGGATTCATTCAGTACGTGACCACAAACACGAAGGACAGAGTCATATATAAACAAATGAGTGTGTTGTGCTGTAATTAATACAGACACAAAGTCTGATTTTACTTAAAATTATTTAGACAATTGAGGTCAAAATGCATTTTCCGATTTAATTTTCTTTAAAATCTGTATCTAGATCAGCCTCTTCTCTGGCTGCTCTCCCCGCCCCCACCTCCTGCCAATTCTATGTCCAATCATTCTATTTTCTCAAATGGTCCACACTCTCTCTCACTTCTGTAGCCTCATATGTGATCTTTCCTCAGCCCAAATGGTCTTTCTATACCAATGTTTCTCAATCTCTTTTTTATCACTGCTCCCCCATGGAGCCTTCTTAGACATGTTTTCCTAATCATCTTCTTACCCCTCAATTAAATACTAAGGAATAAGATTTTGTCAGATAGAACTGAGCTTTGGATGGCCACAAACCATTGTAAAAATGCCCTTGTGGAGAATGCGTGTTCTCTACTCAGTCCAATCCCTGGTACCGGCCACATCGTCCCTGCACTTGGCTCACTCCTAGTCCACCTGCCATCTATGGTCCTCACATTTGACTTCATTTCCTCTGGAAAGCCTTCTCTGATTCCACAAGTCAAGGTCAAGTGCTCCTGTGTGCTCCCACCATATGCACCACAGTAAGTCCTCACTTACCTGTGTTGTAGGTTCTTGGAAACTTTAAGCGAAACGATGCATAATGCAATTTTACACAGGATAATTGATATAAACAAGAGGTAAGTTCCTATGGCATGTTTCTGGTCACAAAAATATCACCAAACTTCTAAATAAAGACTAAAACACTTCTGATATTAAATATTGAAATGAATGTCAGCTGTACATACATTTAAGAAAGATTAATAAAAACAAGTAAGATGACTATTTACCCAATTATTCCAGTTCAGGCCTGCAGTGGCTGGAGCCCACCCTGGGAACCAGCCCTGGACAGGACATAGTCCCATCACAGGGTGCACTCACTCACACTCACCCCACGCCTAATCAGACTGGGAAAATTTAGGTGCTCCTGTTAACCTAACGTGTACATATTTGGAACATGAGAGGACACCGAATACACCCGGAGCGAGCCCATGCAGACACACGGAGACTGTACAAACTCCACGCAGACAGTGCCTCTGGCTGGCAATCCATTTTCTTTTAACATCAGCATTATAATGAAATGTTATTCGAGGCCCTGCTGTACTTTCCAGCCTTTTGTACATAATACTATAATCTTCTGTTTGTCTGCATCTTCCTTTATACTGTGAGAATAGTTTGTTCTCTGATGTGTGTATTTATTAGTGAGGGTTCTCCAGAGAAACGGAACCCATAGAACACGTGAGAGGTTTATTTTAAGGACTTGGCTCACACTATCACGAGGGCTGGAAAATCTGAACTCTGCAGAGCAGGCCGCAGGCTGGACATCTGGGAAGAACTGATGTTGCAGCTAGAGTCTGAAGGCAGAATTCCCGCCTCCTGGGGGGACCTCAATCTTTTTTCTCCTAAGGCCTTCAACTGAATGAGGCCCATCCACATTACAGAGGGTAATCAGCTTGACTTGAAGTTCCACGGACTTAAATGTTAATCTCATCTGAAATATACCTTAACAGTAACACCTAAACTGGTGTTTAGCAGGCGTCTGGGCACCACGGCCTAGTCGAGTTGACATCATCAGCGTCCAACACACAGTGCTGTGCCTAGCACAGGCCAAGTTTTCAACAAATATCTGACGGATGAGTGAAAAAAACCCACTCACATGAGGAGTGAAGTTACAGTGTCAGTCAGCTTAAGTGAACTTATCCTTCAGTAACAAATGACCCCAAAGTCTTGGTGACTTAAAATCATAAAGATTTTCTTGTTCACACTACATATCCACTGAAGTTCAGCTGCTGCTCTGTTCCATGTCATTGCCATCTGAGACACAGGCTGGTGAATACTGCCTGTTTCATGGCAGAGGGGAAAAAGCTCTCAAACGTTCACTTCTATTCATATGTTATTGGCCAAAGCAGTTTTAGGCTAAGCCTCACATCAATGGGGCAAGGAAATATAATTGTCCGGCCGGGAAGAGCAGCAAATAATTGTGAAAAATGTGGCAGAAATGAAGTCTGGCGGTATGAAGAGATAGGTGGCTCCTACAGGCTGCACTGTGTCCCTCTCAATTTCATATGTTGAAGCCCTGATTCCCAGCACGTCAGAATAGGGTCACTGCACATGGAATTAGTAAAGACAAGGTCATTAGGGTGAGCCCTAATCCAGTATGACTGGTGTCCATATAGGGGAAATTTGGACAGAGACAGACTCGGGGAGAACAGCACGTGAAGATGGAGGCAGAGACTGGGGTGATGTTTCTACAAGCCAAGGGATGCCAAGGATTGCCAGGAAATCATGAGAAGATATGGGAAAGGTAGAAAACAACCTCCCCGGCAGCCCTCAGAAGGAACCAACCTTGTCCATACTTTGATCTCAGGTTTTTATCCTCCATAACTGTGAGGGAATAAACTGCTGTTGTTTAAGCCGTCTAGTTTGTGGTGCTTCGTGAAGGCGACCCGAGGAAACTAATATAGTGGCGTAAGTTCACAATAGACCCCACAATGTCCAGAGACACCAAGATTCAGCAGTAGACGGAAATGCTCACTGTCTAAGAACTGCCGCCCAGAATAGATCCAGTATCAGGAAATTAAAACAAACCTGGAATCCTACAGAGAATGAGGCATGAGCCCCAGGTATGTAAGAGAACATCCATAAAGCTTATATAATTTCTGGACCAGCTAACCCTGTGAGATGACTTTTGCTACCAGGTAGATATACTATCATAGTGATACTGTCTGTCATAATTATACTGTACTGCTATGTTATTGCTACTACTTATTAGGGACAGGGTCTCACTGAGTGCAACAGTATGATCACAGCTCACTGTAATCTCAAACTCTTGGACTCAAGTGATCCTCCCATCTCAGCCTCCTGAGCAGCTAGAGCTATAGGCATGTACCACCATGCCTGGCTAATTTTTAAATTTTTTTTGTAGAGAAGAGGCTCTTACTATATTGCACAGGGTGGTCTTGAACTCCTGAGGATAAGCAATCCTCCTGTCTCAGCCTCCCAAAGTGCTGGGATTACAGGTGAGCCTATACTATGTTATTAGCACAAAACTGCTAGTGAAATCATAAGCAGCACCTTTAATCTTACTTTTGTTATTTTGAAGCTAAAAAATGCAGTTGTAC
>CAUYSK010119686.1:0-10349 GCA_963575035.1 Avahi laniger
TCAGCAAGAAAAAATCGAACAGCCCTATCAAAAGGTGGGCAAAGGAGATGAACAGAAACTTTGCAAAAGAAGACAGAATAATGGCCAAAAAACATATGAAAAAATGCTCAACATCTCTAATCATCAGGGAAATGCAAATCATTTTTTTAATTTGAATCAGTCATTCTTACATGAGTGTTATGTATTTTTCACTACATCCTGTGGTGAGAGTCAGAGATTGGTAGCAAACCCACCATCACTGAGGCCAAGGCAGAAGAGAGGTATGTCAGAAGATTCATTCGAGAAACTTTTAGAAGTGTGGAAGAGAAATCAGTGTAAACTAAGCGTATTACTTTTTCAAACCTTCTGTGTTGAATGTGTGTGTGTGTGTGTATGTCTATGTGTGTGTATGTGTGTACACACACATGAAGATGGAAGGAGGGGAATAGCATATCATCTGAGTAAGAAACCTCACAGATAATTCAGACTCTTTTTTTCTTTTTCAAGTCCTATATAATAAATCACTAAATGTTAAAATTTAAACTTCTAATAGATTCTTTATCCAGTCCAATTTGATGGCCCAATTGCATCCACCCCACCAACAGCTTTGCCTTATTTCAGACTTTTAGCTTTATCCCTTAGGTCAGGAGTCAGAATAATATCCTTATTTTCTTTCTCTTCGCCCACAAGGATGAAATTATTTACTATCTGGCCTTGTAAGAAAAAGTTTGCAGACTTCTTCCCTGCACTAAGAAAACAGTCCTTAAATTGTCATTTTGCCTTACTATTTTTCCCATTCTCAATTTGTCAGTTTGTTGCCTACTTCTCAGACCCTGAATTATAAACTCTTTGTTATAGCCCATGAGGCCCATCATGTCTAGCTACCCCCAATTTCAGCCACATCTTATACTTTCTTCTGCTTGTTCTGTATTCCAGTAATCTTAAGCACTTTGGAGTTCTGGGAACCCACTGTGCTCTCCATGGACACACTGATCCGTCAGCCTAGCATGTGTTTCACGTTTTTTTGTCAAGTTGAAAAATTCTGTCTTTCAACAATTAGCTCAAGTATTGTGTCTTCTCTAAAGTCTTCCCATTTAAAACACAGTAAAGCAAAGTGGTCAAGAACATGGATTCAGGAGCCACAGTGCCTGAGCCTGACCCCCAGCTTCACTATTCAGTAGCTGTGGTACTTTGAGCAAGTAATTTAAATCTCTAATCCTCAGTCCCTATTTTGCAAAATGAGAGTGCTAAAGATAAGGCAAACAAAGAATGAAGGTATTTGATTTTAATTTGCTTTTTCTCTTTGCTGTCAAATGAAACTCAGATATGGAAAATGAAACCACTGCATTGAGAAAACTACATGGAAATGGTGCATGTATCTTTGTGAAAATTCAATAAAGATAGAGATAAGGAAAAAGGAATATAAAAATATAAAAAAGAAATTTTAAAATGTGACAAGCTATCAGCTAGATTTGGGTCACATAGAGAAGTCTTCTGTTTACATCAAGTGAAATATCTGTTCAAAGTATTCTTTCCTTCCATAAATATGTTCTCAGTTTTCCACTGGAATGGTTGACCTTTTGCCAACTTTTGAGCCTTGTGCTATGCCTATACTATTACCTTCTTATATATTTCTAACTGCTTTTGGACTCAAAATATTCACAGCCAGATGATAGATTTAGTAGACAGTTGAATTGATTTTACTCTGGTGTCTTAATCAATCTAAATTACTATGCATACTTTTAATACTAAAATAATTAAGGAGATTGTTCAAGAGTTTGGTCCAGGTTTATATAATATTTATGACTCTAGCTGCTATATATCTATTTATCTACCTACGTATTATCTATCTATCCATCAATCAATCATCTCTCTTTCTTTATGACTACTTACCTACCTACCTATATGGCCACCTAACCACCATCTTGGTATCTGTGTCTGTGTGTGTGTGTGTGTGTGTGTGTGTGTGTGTGTGTATACTCTGATTATAAGAACTCAGATTTCAGATTGTGTTAATATTATTTTATGTAGACTAATATTGTTTTAGATACCCTGATTGTTCTTTATATTCCATCTTTTTTCCAAAGAACTTATTTTCATCAGCCATAAAAAATGACATACAATTACACACACTTATACATGTAAAATCATACTTACTCACATATATGTATGTTGATATTCTCTAGAACACATTACTTTCTGACTTTTTCATGCAAACATAGAAATTTTATTCTGTAATGCACCTGATCATGGGCCATGTCTGGCTGCTAAGTATTGTTTTTCTTTAAAAGATGTAAAAATTTATTGTTTTTGTTATTTAAACTGTATTTAAAACTCATGTAGAATCATTAATATTAGATAAAAGATTTTTCTGATGTGTATATAAATCCTATTTTCCTTTCCATTGTTCTGTTTATAGGCTACTTTAAAAATCCATTAAAATTTATTAAAAGACATCTTTGATCTCATGACTACAAAGTCCCTTGTATCCATTGTTGGCAGCATAAGTTGGAACTTGGTTTATTTCCCTTTAAACTAATGGAAAAGAATAAAAACAGAGCTCTAACTCAGAAACATAAAAATCAGTGAGAAAAAAAAGAGCAGCTATTTCAGAGGTAGTGATACAACCACATTCAGCAGAATCTTTCAGAGTTATTTGAGTTAGTGATTTAAAAACAGATTACACTAATTTCTTCAGAAAACAAAGGGGATTAATTTGTTACAGAAAAAAACAAAAGTTAGCTTTAAAGCTTTTTGAATTTAAGTATAAATTTGAATTTAAGTATAAAAATAAAACAAAATGTATCAAAATAGATAATATACTTTAAAATGTTCTTTCTTGCTGACTTAAAGTGAGTATAAAACTCACTGGTAATAGTAAGTACACAAATGCAGAATACTCTGTTGTAATTGCAGTATATATGCTACTTTATATCTTGAATAGGAAGAATAAAAGACAAAAATATTAAAAATAATAACTACAACTTTTTGGGAGATAGGTAGTTTAAAGAGATGTAAATGGAAACAACAAAAAAGTGGGAGGTATGGAGGGAGTTAAAATGTAGAATTTCTTTCCAATAACAAGTACTGAGACAGAAGCAGTAATAAAATTTCTGTCAGCAAAGACAAGCCCAGGACCCAATAGCTTCACTGCTGAATTCTACCAAGCATTTAAAGAAGAACTAAGACAAACACTACTTAAACTATTCTAATAAATCAAGGAGGAGAGAATACTCCCAAACTGCAAGGTTTTTATCACCTTGATATCAAAACCAGATAAAGACACAAGAAAAAAAAGCAAACTATAGGCCAATATCTCTGATGTACATAAATGCAAAAATCACCAAAAAAAAAAAAAAACAAAAACTAGAAAGCTGAATTTGACAACACATTAACAAGATTATTCATTATAACCAAGTGGGATTCGACCCAGAAATGCAAGGAGGGTTGAACATATGCAAACCAATGTGATGCATCTGATCAACAGAAAAAAGGACAAAATCCATATGATCATTTCAATTGATGCTGAAAAAGCAATTTGGTAAAATTAAACATCCCTTCATGATAAAAACTCTCAAAAACTGGGTATAGAAGGAATATACCTCAACATGTTAAAAACCGTATATGAAAGTCCCACAGGTGTATCACATTGAATGGAGAAAAACTAAAAACCTTTCCTCTAAAATCTGGAGCAAAACAAAGATGCTCACTTTCACCACTGTTATTCAGCGTAGTACTGAAAGTTCTAGCTAGAACAATAAGACAAGAGAAAGAAAAATATGACATCCAAATTGGAAAGGATGAAGCCAAATTATCCTTGTTTGCACATGAAATGATCTGGTATCTAGAGAAACCTAATGACTCCAAAAAAAACAAGTAAAACTGATAAACAAATTCAGTAAACTTACAGGATCCAAAATCATCATATAAAAACTCGTGGCATTTCGATATGCCAACAGTAAACATTCTATAAAAGAAACCAAGAAATTAATTGCATTTCCAATAGATACAAATAAATTAGAACACCTACTTAACCAAAGAAGTGAAAGATCTGTACAATGAAAAATACAAAACATTGAGGAAAGAAATTGAAGAGAACATAAAAATGTGCTAAGATATACCATGGTCATGGATTGGAATAATAGATATTGTTAAAATGTCCATACTACCCAAAGCAATCTACAGATGTAATGCAATCCTCGTCAAAATACTAATGACATTTTTCACAGAATTAGAAAAAAAATCCTAAAATTTATTTGGGACCACCAAAAAAAAAGAAAAACAAGCAGAATAGCTAAAGCAATCCTGAGTAAAAAGAAAAAAACTGAAAGAATCACATTACCCGACTTCAAATTATATTACAGAACCATACTAACCAAGAGAGCATGGTATTGGCATTAAAAACAGACACAGAGACTAAGGGAAGAGAACAGAGAACCTAGAAATAAACCTACACATCTATAGGGAGCTTCTCTTCAACAAAGTTGCTAAAAACATGCTGTGGAGAAAGGACAGTCTCTTCAATAAATGATGTGGGGAAAACTGGATATCCATATGTAGAAGAATGAAACTAGACTCTTATCTCTCACCATATATAAAAATCAAATAAAAATGGATTAAAGACTTAACTCTAAGACTTGAAACAATGAATCTACTAAAAGAAGATGTTGGGGAAATGCTTCAGAACATTGATCTGGGCAACGATTTCTTGAGTAATACCCCTAAAGCACAGGCAACCAAAGCAAAATTGGACAATGAGATTACATACAGCTAAAAAGCTTCTGTACAGTAAAGGAAACAATCAACAAAGTGAAGAGACAACCCACAAAATGGGAGAAAATATTTGCAAACTACCCATCTGACAAGGAATTAATATCTAGAATATATAAGGAGCTCTAACAACTCAACAGGTAAAAATCAAATAATCTGTTTTAAAAATGGGCAAAAGATCTGAATAGACATTTCTCAAAAGAAGACATACAAATGGCCAATAGGTATATGAAAACATGCTCAACATCATTAGTGATGAGAGAAATGCAGATCAAAACTACAATGAGATATCATCCCACCCCAGTTAAAATGGCTTTTATCAAAAAGACAAGCAATAAGAAATGCTGGAAAGGATATAGAGAAAGGGAAACACTTGTAAACTGTTGGTGGGAGTGTAAATTAGTGCAACCACTATGGAAAACAATATGGAGGTGTATCAAAAAACTAAAAATAGAACTACTTTATGACTTAGCAATCCCATTGCTGGGTATACATCCAAAAAAATGAAATCAGTATATTGAAAAGAAATCTGCACTTTCATGTTTACTGCAGAGCTTTTCATGATAGCCAAGATTTGTAATCAACCTAAATGTCCATCAATGGATGAATGGATAAAGAAACTGTGGTACATATACACAAAGGAATATTATATGTCATAGTAAAGAATGAAATTTTGCCATTTACAGCAACATGGATGAAACTGGAGAATGTTATATTAAATGGAATATGCCAAGCACAAAAAAGACAAATCTCTCATGTTCTCACTCATTTGTGGGAGCTGAATATTAACAAAATAGATCCCGTGGACAGACAGTAGAATGACAGTTATCAGGGCTGATAAGGATAATGGGGAGGGGAGGATAAAGTGGGGATGGTTAATGCATGCAAAAATATAGTCAGATAGAATGAAAAATATTTGATAGCATGACAAAGTGACTACGATCAACAATAAGTTAGAGTATATTTTAAAATAACTAAAAGAGTAGAATTGCAATGTTCCTAACACAAAGAAATGATAAAAACCTGAGGAAATGGATACCCTACTTGCCCTCATGTGATTAACACCAATTGTACACCTGTATCAGAACATCATATGTACTCTATAAATGTATACGACCATTATGTACACATAATAATTAAAAATAATTTTTTAAAAAAATAGAACTCCAGCAAAAACTATCTTTTGTCAGACCATTAATACTACAATACTATTTGGCAGCTCAACTTCTCATTGGCTGCATCCAAAGTGATCAGTCATTTTCTTCTAGCCACTGCCAGTTCTTTCTACTTTTACATTATAAAAGTCTGTGAGAATGTGTGGCTGGATTAAACTTCTTGGGAGACTTCTATTAAGAATGCAAAATTATGTAATGCTTTCTTTTATTCTGAGTGGCTATAAGAAAGCCATATATGGCTTTATCCAAAGGCCCTATGGACAAAACAGACCTAAATTTGTATATATAATCAGCCACAGGATAAATCTAGATTCTCGATGTAACAAAGCAACATTAAGATAAAAGGAGGAGAGGAAATATATTTTCATATATTCATTGGATACATCTGAATCATATTAGGCATTTTCTGTATGTTTTCCTTTTTTAACATCAAAATAAGAGTAATAAATTTGAAATGAAACTTAGGTTCAAAATAGATTTTCTCCAAGTGCATGTTTTTCAAAAAGACTTAGCATTTTGACTGTCAGTCTTCTCATCTGCCACATAAGTTCATAAAATTTATACTAAGAGCTTGCTGTAATGTTTAGTAAAATTCTAAATGTTCAGTAATAGATACATAGGATTCCCTCAAAATGGTGGTTATCATTATGAAAACTGCTATAGAATATTAAATAGAGGCAGTTGATAGTGTAAATACATTGTATGATTTGGCAAATGTCCCAATAAGGAAAACATGTAGTAGAATTAGCCAAGTTATTAACGTTCTTCTCATTTAATACCTTCAAACAATCTTGACATCGTGTATGCATTATTCTGGTATGAATAAGATCCTTCAAATTTTTCCCAAAGCTTTACTCTCAGCAAAACTCACCAGGGTAAGTTGATCTCAGAAGAAATTGAAAAAGCCTTCAATACCAGCTGGGCAGGTATATTAGCCTTCTAGGGCTGACATAACAAAATATCTAAATATCTGAGACTGAGTGACTTAAACAGAAATTTGTTTTCTACAGTTGTTGAGGCTAAAAGTCTTAAGATCAAGGTGCCATGATGGTTGGTTTGTTGTGAAACCTTTCTTTCTGGCTTACAGATGGCCTCTCACATGAGATTTTCTGTGTGTGTGTGTGTGTGTGTGTGTGTGTGTGTGTGTGTGTGTGTGTAGGAGGAGGAGGAAGAGAGATAGAAAATGAGAGAGAAAAAGAGAGGGAGGGAGAGAGAGAAATCTCTTGTGTGTCTTCTTCTTTTTATAAGGATACTAGTTCTATTGGATTAGGGCTCCAAACTTAAGACCTCATTTAAACTTAATTGCCTCCCTAAAAGCCCTGTCTCCAAATACAGTCACATTTGGGTTTAGGGTTTTAGCATATGAATTTTGGGAGAATGCAATTCAATCCATAACAATGGCTGGTGCTGTGGCTCATGCCTGCAATCCTAGCACCCTGGGAGGCCGAGGTGGGAGGATCTCTTGAGCTCAGGAGTTGGAGACCAACCTGAGCAAGAGTGAGACCCTGTCTCTATTAAAAATAGAAAAGTTAGCCAGCATCATGCTGCTTGCCTGTAGTTCCAGCTACTTGGAAGACTGAGGCAGGAGGATCGCTTGACCTCAAGAGTTTGAGGTTGCTGTGAGCTAGGCTGATGACTTGGCACTCTACTCAGGACAATAGAATGAGACTCTGTCTCAAAAAAAAATCCATAACAGCAGGTAAGTAAGAAGATTTTAAGTTTTGCAAATCACCATCAATATTTCACAAAATGAAGAGATAATGAGTGCATACACGTTTTAATTTTTTACATCATTTTTAACATTAAACTGTAATGATTCTTAACAGTTTTTCATCTGTTCCCACAGAGCCCATATAAAAATTTGTTTGCTGTGTATTTGTTTTTTAAATAAAATAATGATATTTTAGATAATTATCAGATATACTTAAAATCCATTAAGATAACTAGAGAAAATTATTCTATAATATTTTCTACATTTTATGCTGCAATATGTTTGGTCCTGGAGGTGGAACAGGAAGATATTTCCATTTTGATATTAGATCTATGAATTTATGCTAAGAGTCAAGAATAATTCTATTTTCCATGGAAGCAGAGAACTATGAAACAAACATGAAACATATTTTTTAAAGAAACCATTTTGTTTATTTCTCCAAAAAACTTATCCAATCTAGAAATCTAGAATTGTGGGTCAAAGAATTCTGGTCCACAAAGAGTGAAAAAAATTCAGTTTTGCAAATGTTTTCAACCTTTTCTTGCAACTTCTAATGAAAGTCGTGCTTGGAACTTTAGCAACGTTTGATATGCCAGTATATCTTTACTACAGCATTCAGCACTTCTCAGGGATTTGAAAATAGAGCTATGTTAAAGAATTTGGGATTGATTCTTCTCTAAAGCTTGTGAAAAATAATGTATTTAAGGACCAGAATTAGAATTTGCCAATTTTCATTCATAAATTCATTCAGTCATGTTTTTGAAGCATGCCAGGAATATGAAATCCATCAAATTCAAAAAACAAAATGAATGGAATGAATGCAACTCCAACCGAGATGCATTTCTAAATAGGACATTGGAGAGTGAAGGAAACATGTATTATTTATTGAATTTTTCTCATATAAATAAAGGAAAAACTTTAACCTGGGTAAATACCAGACATTAGTTTGGATAAGAATTGTACATTCTGCAAATCTGTGCCAGCTCTGAGTCTGGATTGTGGTTCATAGGACAAGTGTCTGTATCGCTTCTTCATTTATTCTGGTTCAGTCTGCATCCTTTAAAAGAGCAATGACAGGATTAAGGCAATATGACCTACTTTTGCAATTTTTATTTTTTAAATAAAAGTCCTCTTCTGTAATTCCTGAAAAAGATTTAAGCCAATTACACACTCAGCAGCATTTTATGTGAAAAGGATCACTAGAACTTAGAAAAATATTCTGTAAAAAGCTGACATTCTTAAAGTTAAAAAATGAATCACAATCTTTTTGTTGGAATATACATTTTGATGAAGCCACATGTCTTCTGATATTCTACTGGGATATTCCACTGGGCAGAAAGAATGGGAGAAGCCTTCTGTAAGGCATTGTTTCAATATGTTTTCAAACTGTTCTTATATATTGATTAGCATAGTGGTTCAAATGAATTCTTTTGAAAATATATTGAATTTGGATGATAAAAACACATTTTGTTACTGAAATTACTTTAATAAATATTAAAGTATACTTGAAGAATTGGTAAATTAAGACAGTGAATGGAAACATAACACGTGATTACTGCAGAGTAAAATTCCTTATCCCCCCAAACCAAAGACAAAATGACTCTAGAAGATACCAGTCTGTAAGTTTAATTTTTCTAATTAAAAAATACAGTAGACTAAAAACAGTTAATATAACAGTGTGGAAATTACAGGATGGTTTTTATCTTGGGCTAGACAAATTATAGCCCAATTTACTTCTGGAAGAGCGCAAAAAACGTAATTGTGCATGCCATTTGACTCCAAAGGATGCATATTCTGTAGTTTGGAGAAAAGGCCCAGAGCCGTGCTTTTAAACAAGCCCCCATGGTATGTCAGGTGCAAGGTTGTAAGGTTGATGTTTTTTTTAAACGTTGTGGATTGAAAAACTATTATAGTAAAGAATGAAACATTAATTTGATACAAAGTGAGCAACATTGCTATGAGGGTAGTGAAGGTGTTACCCTTTTCATTTTCCCTTCCAAATAAATGGTTATTGACTTTTTTATCATCCTCTTTAGTGTGAATGTTCTGTACAATGGAAGCTTAAGGAAATAAATGGTCCCTGACCTATGATGGTCTGACTTAAGATTTTTCAACTTTATGATGGAAAAGATAATGGATTCAGTAGAAACCACTTTGAGTATCCATAGAACCATCTTGTTTTTCACTTTCAGTACCATATTTATTAATAGTAAATTGCGTGAGATATTAAACATTTTGCAATAAAATAGGCTTTGTGTTAGTTTTGCACAGTCGTAGTCTAATTTAAGTGTTCTAAACATGTTTAAGGTAGGCTAGGCTAAGCTGTGATGTTTAGTCTGTTACATGAATTAAATGGATTTTCAGTTTATGACATTCTCAGTTTATGATGGTTTTATAGCATGTAAACAATCCCAGGGTAAGTAGAGAATCATTTGTACTTATTTCACATTTGTGAAACAGAAGGCTGTGCTCATTGGCTGACAAGTTTAAATAATGATAAAAAAATAGTAATAGGAAGCAGGACGCGGTGGCTCACGCCTGTAATCCTAGCTTTCTTGGAAGCCGAGGCGGGCGGATTGTTTGAGCTCAGGAGTTTGAGACCAGCCTGAGCAAGAGTGAGACCCCGTCTCTATTAAAAATAGAAAGAAATTAGCTGGACAACTAAAAATATACAGAGAACAATTAGCCGGGCATGATGGCACATGCCTATAGTG
>CAUYSK010119687.1:0-33322 GCA_963575035.1 Avahi laniger
TCCTAATGACAAGGTGTACAGTACATAGAGGATATTTAATTTGTTGAAGAATTGACAAGGCAAAAGGAGGCATCAAGTAGGGAAGTAATAAAGGGAATAGTATATCAAGTAATTAATTATATTAGTTTGGTAGGGCTGCCATAACAAATTACTGCAAACTAGGTGGTTAAAAACAATAGAAATTTATTATCTCACAGTTTGGGAAGCATGAAGTCTAGAATCAAGGTGTCAATCAATTTGATTATTTATGAAAGCTCTGAAAAAAACTCTGTTCTTTGCCTGTCTCCTAGCTTTAGGTTGCTGCTGGAAATCCTTGGTGTCCCTTGCCTTGCGGATTTACATCACACCAATCACTGCCTCTGTCTTCACGTTGCTTTCCTCTCTGTATGTATGTGTCTCTTTGTCCAATCTTCCTGTTCCCTCTCTTATAAAGACTCTAGTTACTAAATTGATGGCCCACTCTATATCCGGTATGATTTCATCTCAAGATCTTTAGCTATTAATAATAACATTTGCAAAGACTCTATTTCCAAATAAGGTCACATTCTCAGGTTCTGAGTGGCCATGAATTTAAGGGGCACCCACTACAACCCGTCAAGTTATACATTATTAAAAGCTTAAAAATTTAGCTTTTCTAACAACAGAGAGAATAAGTATTTTTAAGGTTTAGTATTTTTAAATTTTTCATATTTATACTCAAGAACATAATATAAGTAAAAATCTATCTAATACTTCTGATTTTTGAATGATCATTTAGGTGGTGATTTGCAAAAATAAGTAGAAAGTTTAAATACTTTGAGTATAAAGATTGTGGACATGAGTCCCTAAGTATTTGTTTTTGAAATGTAACTTTTATCTCCAAAATATGGTATGTTTTGATTCTACTTAACAAATATTAATTCTAAACTTTAGTAATAGTTTCCATAAAAATGATATGAAAGAGTTATTTCATCTCAATAAGTGTTTCATGAAGTTTAATATTGCTTATTAAATCACATACATTTGTAATAAATTAATCAAACAAAGAAATGGAACCGAGTTCAACAACTTTCAAAACATGACATTACCATTCAATAAATTAATAGAAATGTGTTGCAACTTATAAGCTTTAAATAATTCACGTTGCATTGGCTTTCAAATTTAAATAACTTTATATGATTTACATCTTGTTCTTAACATGTAAGCACACAATACAGGTTTAGACTGAAGGAATTGGAAGATAAATTTATAAACATCCAAATGTTTAAAATTTTACAAAGATGATGTCATTCTTTCTTCATCCATATCTGATAAAAGTAAAATTTTAATAGATACAATGCAGACATTTATTTTAAAATCTATAAATATCAGAAAGGAATTATTATCCTGATATATATTTTCTTTGGTTATATTTATCAGTAAACTAATTAGGCATATGCAGATAGGTATAAATGGAACAAGATAAAATTGTTTATGAAACATTCTCTTACTCCTAATCTAAAAACAAAACCCCTTTAGAATGCCCTGTAAATTGCGTGTAATGGTCTTGATAGCATAAGCATTAGATAGCTGAAACATGAACGTGGAAGTCACATTCAACTCTTGATTCCTGCAATTTATATTTAAGATAGCAGCATTAGGGGAGATGTTCTAGTCATTTAAGAGTGGCTTTAAGTTTTAAGAGAGACAAACCCTGGAGCCTCTTTCTAATTAAATCAATTGAAAAAGAGAATGAGACTTCATTGGGCTCAGGAGGCTCCCCCTCTTTAATTAGGGTATTTTCCTGAATAGAAACGTTTATTCATCTGATACATGGTGACCTTCAACCTTTTTTCCCCTAGCAGCTACTGAAACTTTATGGGTCAAGGACCCTCTTCTGAAGCTTGTTTCACGATTCACGCAGTTTAGTGTATGGACTGCGCACTCCCTCCGTGAGATCAGGAGAACTGGAGGAGCGTGTGTGTCTTGCTGCTTCACTGCACGTTTTCTCCTCAGTGACGGCACTTTTACACTTATACCATGTGTGGCTAGTGATGCAGTGTCTGAGTCTAAGCCCCCTTAGCATCATACTGGTATTACTATCATGAACATGTAAGCTAAACAGAAATTATTTGACAGCATAAATAATTATGATATTAGAATTTGTACTATTTTTATCTATCTTCAGGCATAGAAATAATGTAGTCTCAATTTGTGTTTAAGACTGTATCGTACAGGGTACTTTGCCTTTCTGAAGGCAATACATTTCCCTATTCTGTGGGACCTATAATTAATGAAAGGAAAAATTTCTAAGAGTACCAAAAATATTTTATGAAACTTAGAAAAAATATGTAAATTTGGTCACTTTTAATTCCAAAGAGTATTAAACATGAGTAATATAAAAAGTAAAGATATTAGTTTTACCACTCGAGATAATGCAAGAAAACACAATTGCTGATTTTTTTTCTTCACCAGTGGTATATGCTATGTTATGATGGTACTGAACTTTCATAAATCTCAAAGAAATGTACTTCTTTTATTTTATTTAGATATTTTGGTACAACTTTGGTTTGGTGGTTTGATATAGCTCAGAGACAGAAAAGTTGTTAGCTTCATATGTTTCTATGAGGAGAAATCTAAGAGGTAACATTAGCAAAACCATGTTTGTTTGCTTGTTTTTACTTTTATAGTACTTTCTATTTTTAATGCAATACTTTTTTCTGAAAAGCAAAAGGAAAATATTATTATATTGCAAAAACCACATTCACCAAAGTATAATAATTTGCTAAATAGGATTCAAAGTAAGAGTAGGGGAGGTGTGTGGTATTGATGTTTGACATCAGTCATTATTGATTGATGACAATGGCTAACATTTGTTTGCCGAGAGTTATTTTCCTTCCTATATTTAATTTATATGGCAAGGAGGTCAACTGGAAAAATGCTCCTTTGCAAAAAAGTTTACTATTCTTTAGAACATACCTGTGCTCCTTGGAGCAATCTTGTCTGCACCCTCTTTGACAGCAGTTTAACCATATTCAGGCAGAGATATATTGGGGGGGTGTGCTTGTGTGTATGTGTGTGTGTCCTTGTACTTATTTTTTTTACTTTTCATAAATGGCTTGCCCAATCATTTATGAATACTTTTCTATTGACTTGGAGATTTGGCCATTTCAATTCACTCTATGATAAACATTATGCAAGATCTCACAAAAACTACCAAAGTTTGTGTTTGCATATACTGACTAAACTAGTGATAATCAAATGTTTTATTACTCCCATATCAGTAAAATAAAATATTAGCATACATACAGAGTATGCATAAATTTATTTATTCATAAATCATATATGTGTATCTATTAATATAAAGACATCATGAGACATACATTCAAAAGAGAAAATATAAGAGGGTACAAAACAAATATGCATAAGGGGAAGTTTTACTTTCTTACCCTATCATTTAAATTGTAGCATTAAACATATGTACCTCATAGCTCATCACTGGAGGGTTGTTTCCTTATAATTACTTCTGAGATTGCTTTTTGGTATTGCACATAGCTATTAGGTTATGCGAGATATAATGTGAATAACAGGTCACTTAAAAATATAGAACAAGAAATAAATTTACCTCGGTTGAAGACCTATTATATGTCAGTCATATAAATGTTGCTCTCACATGTCATTTAATCCTTACAAATTCCTATGAAAACATTGCTTTTATTAATAATTTACAGTTTAGGAAAAAGTAATTTAGAAGTTTCCTTGATGGCATAGAAGTAGTATTTTAGGGAATAAATACAATGTCAGGTTCTAATTAATATTAAAACCCATTACCTCAACTTTCAGTGTATTTGGACTCCCATGTAAATGATGCCTTAGTCTCATTTATATGGAAAAATACACATAGGCTGCTGAGGATCAATATTTTTCAAATGACCCTCTACAAATATTGCTCCATCTCAATGTATCTCCATAGGGCCACCTTTCAATAGTTTATTCTTTGAATACGAGAAGAGGGCATATGATTAACTCATGTTAAGTTGTTAATATAGCTCTATGTTCATTTGTGTGGTCTTGGATGACTTTAGCTGTCATCCCTTTCTGGGAGATAAAATGCTGGCCCTTTATAACATTTTGCAATCTCCCCTAGGCAAAAGAGAGCTGTCTCAGAAAGAGGTGAATTAGAATTGATAGGTTCAATGTTGTCATTTGTTAGTCTTCCCTTTCAGGGGCACAAATTGAATGATTTACCATGAGGAGATAATAGCTTAAACCAACTAATAATAACTTAGTGGAAATTAACAAAAGCTCAAATTGTACAAACATTTAAATGAATGCTATTATTCACTTTTCTTCAAAATAATCCTTCAGGGAAAAATAAAAAGCAAAGGAAACAGCAAAAATTTAATTGATAATGTTGTTTTAAATAAAAATGGATTATGCATATTTTAGTGTGGAAGGACTTTGGAAAATTGTGTTACTGCAAGACAGAGATTAATCTAGACTACCAGTCTTGCACAACTTCCCATCATGGTGTAGGTTTGTTTTTTGTTTTTTTCATATTTAAACTTTTCTCAAAAACAATATGAGACAAAATAACATTATAATATAAATTAATGCTAATGTTTTTAAAAATCATTCCTTATAACTCAATGGATTTACATTTTAGAAAAAGCAAAGATGTAAAACAATGGGGTGAAGAGATGTCCAGAAACACAGTGGATAATAGATGGTGAGTAAAGACCTTTTCTTTCCCTCCTTAATTCCACTTCACTCCAGTACTCCTGCTAGCACACACATTATTCTAGCCCTTTCTATATAATCCGGCAGTGAATAATCATTTTTTCCCATTTGCTTTATAATAACTTCTTCTTCCTTTTCTTAAATTATTTATTTACTTTGTGCCAACTCCTTTTGCTGATATATAATATTGCACATATTTATGGAGTACATGTATTTTTTGATGCATACATACAATGGGTAATGATCAAATCAAGGTAATTGAGAAATCCATTATCTCAAATATTTATCATTTCTTTGTGTTGGGAATACCCCAAATCTTCTCTTCTAGTTAGCAACAAGATTTTTCTTTAATTTTTCATGACTATTTCTTACACACTCATCGAAAATTATTCTTCCAATTATTTGCCTTATTTATATGCAAAAGATAAAGAGAAACCTGCTTTCCATAGCTACTTTCAGACTACTTTTATGCACTATGGCTTACCAACATCTTTTCTTTTGAAAGTAGATTTTTTTTCAATTTAAATTTAACACTACTGGGTTCATAGACACTTTCTTGCATTCCTAAATTAATTTTGGGGACTGGATCACATTTCTTATATAGAATAAAGGTTAATTTAAAAATTCTCAAAAAATGTTAGATGACATAATGGACACTAAGGAATATAAAAGATGATAATAATAACTGTCAAGAAAATTAAGAAGAATTTTTTAAAAGTTTAGCAATAAATAATTAATATACAGATAAGCAAAAAATGTTAAGCATAAGTATAATAGCTGAATAAAATAATAGCTGGAGAAAATAATAAAGAAAGAAGAAAAATAATGTAGCAATATTGTCATTCTAATATTAAAAACACTCAAATTTAAGAATATATACCTTAAGATAGATGTATACCCTATGTATATATATGATATGTGTTGATATATAAAAGGCATACGTTGTATACATGGAGAAGTCCACCCACAACATCTCTGAGACATAATGCAGCCAAACGATGAAATCTTAAAAAATAAAAATGAAAACGCCTCTGACTTTCAGAAAAGCCTGAAATCATTTCATCAAATTGGTTCCACTGATCAACACCTAAGTGCACATACGGGAATAACATTCAACAGGTGTCAGGCAGACGGGAGGGGCTAGGAGGGGATGGATCCATACATACATAATGAGTGCGATGCGCACCGTCTGGGAGATGGACACACTTGAAGCTCTGACTGGGGCGTGGGGGCAAGGGCAACATATGTAACCTAAACGTTTGTACCCCTATAATATGCAGAAATTTTAAAAAAAGAAAATAGATTCAGTTGTTATATGACTTCTTATTATTAACATTTGATACAAATATTGTTATAAGTTATAAACCAAGAAATTTATTTTGAGAAAATCTGACATTCACAGATCTGGGGTTTGATCAAATTGTTTTAAATATCCAAGATAATATATTAGGAAACAAAAATTTAATAAAATACAATTATTAGAACAATTTGGCAAATGATTATTAAGTCAGGATTTTGATTATAATTGGAGATAAGGGAGAAAAAATATATAGATGCTGTATGTACTGATGAGGTGGAAATAACCCAATTAAAAATGTGAGAAGAAAGGGATAGTAAGGAAATAATTGATTTTCTTATATTGAAGGTGGAGGTCAAAGTAAAATACAGATATAAAAAGGTGAAGAAGAAGAGAGAAAAGAAGAAAAGAAAATTGCAATTAAGTTTAACTTACAAATAATGGTTCACATCTTAAAGTAAAAAATTATAATTCTCTCATAGGTGTTAAAAAGACTATCAACTAAATTTAAAATACATGCATAATAAAAGTGCATAATAAATTTCATAACATAATAACCTCAGACCAATACTCACGGTCATAAACTAAACAAAACAAAAATCTTAAAGAATTTCCGTTAATATCAGGAAAAAGGCAAGGCTGTTCACTCTCACCGCAAAGATCGGGAATAAAAAAAATCCCATTTTATCTCTATCATTCAAAATTTTATTAGAAATGTAGACAACATAAGGAAAGGGAAAAAGGCATTGGTGTTATAAAAATAAAAATAAAATTGTTGTTATTCATAGATGACTTAATTGTACACTTGTAATCCAAATAATCTTCACACTATTTATATTAATAAGGAATATATCAATGCCACTGTATACAAACTCCATATACAAAATTTAATTACATTTCTATGCAGTAGCCACAAAGAAAAAGTAATTTTCCAAAGATGCAAAATTTAAACATTTCAAAATAAAACACGTCGGGGAGGCAGTCAAGATGGTGGCAAGAAACACCTCCAGCCAGAGGTCTTTGCAAGAAGCAGAAATTTTAGATGAACGAGAAAAAAACAGAGAAACATAGATCGGATGAGGGTTGGAAGGAAGGGTGTTTGAACCTACAGGAGACTCCACGGAAGAGGTTGCCCAGCAGAACCGGAAGGGGAAAGGCAAGGGCAGCAATTAAGCCCTGAGGAGTGAGAAGGGTAGGTGGAGTGGTTAAAATTCCCCTCCCTTGCATCTTGGACTGCTGGCAGGCTCCTGAGCTTCCCGAGAGACCTGGGGACACCAGCTCAGAGACCGCTGCCGCCAGTGAGCGGAGAGCCTCTTGCCCACAGGGCACAAGGCTTCCAGCTCCCCTGGGCCCTTCCGCCCTGCAAACCCAGCAGGTTGGTGTGAGGAGGAAGCTCTGTGGGTAGCGCGTGCTCCTGCGCAGGCTTCGGAAATTGGAAGAGAAGGCAAGTGGCAGCGCAGGTGAGACGTGAGACATGCTCTTTATCTGGGGGGAGAGTGGAGGCGGGGATGGAGCAGCGGTGAAAAGCATCGCCGAGAACATGGCAAGCGCTTATATATGGCTCTGAACAGTAGTGGCCACGGGAGCGCGTGATCACGTGGGTTCGCATGGGAGATACCACCTTGGTTACATGTTGACTCACGTCTCCCTGGAAGGCTGGCTAGTATGGGGGTTGAGGGGGGCAAGGCCGGAAAAAACACTGCAGCAGTTATTTTAGTTTGGCCTAAGAAACCTATTGCATTTCACCCCCTAGGTAATAGGTTTTGCAGCTGACACATAGACCTATAGGGAGGCCCCTTGGGCACAAAGGCCACAACAATTCAAGGAACAAAATAGTATTACCAGACCACAGTGAGCAGCTACTAACCCTAAAAGGGTCCAATGCCAGGAGGACGAGAGACATTCCCGTCATGGCTCTAATGGCTCTCTAGTTAACTGTTACATGGCTGACATTTTGCCATCAACTTTTTTCAACGTGGAGAAAATATTCTGGTGATCAGGTATCTATACACAACATTCAGTATGTGTAATTGCGAATATGCTTCCTTGAGCTGCAGTGAGGGCCATGGGGTTTGCTAAAACTCCCTTTTTCATCTGGGTACCCTCATCCATCAGGAGGGCCAAGGCCTGCCTGGTTTGATTCAGGTCCCCAGCCCGCTAGAGCATTCACTTCTATTTCTACCTTAATGGCTCCCTCCCAGGGAAAAGACGGCTACTGGGTAGAACCACCATGGAGTCCATTTCACCAGATGCCAATGGGAGAGCACTGCATGCCAGTTATGTGGCTTCTTAGTAAAGGTGGGGAGGACCTTTCCTGGGATGCATGGCCATCCCCACGTATATCTTCCCAACTAATGAGTGGGAAGATAAAGCTACCCATGTCTTCCACATACTCACAATAATCTTGGGGGAGCTCTGTTAGTGGGGACAGTCCCCACCAGAGGTTTTCTACTCCACCAGCGTTATTATTCCAAGTAATATTTGCACAAAACTGTTTTGGGATTTATTCCACCGTGTGGTTTCTTAATCCCATTCCCTGTTCTATATATAGGGGGACTCCCTGGCGCAGTTTTATTTGTTTCCCTAATAGTCAAGCCCGCCTGTTCCAAATGGCATGTCCCAAAGTGGGATGTGGGCTCAGAGTCCATCGCAGGGGTTTCTCGATTACCCTGTGAACCAGGTCATAGTCAGTGTCCTGGGGCCTCCCATGTGGTCAGGAAAGCTCAGTTCTATAGAGAAGCAGGGACGATGCTCCAGGACAGGCCACCACAGGTTTCCACCAGGAACTCCGTGCAGACTCAGCAGTGAGAAATGTTTGTGACTTGAGTGTAAGTGTGAGCCTGGGGGGCGATGCTGTTAGCCCGGATCACCCTGCTCGGTGAGAAAGAGCAGACAGGGGGACCACTAAGGGTAACTCACACCTTTCAGGCAGCACACAGGCTATCTGTCCATCCTGAAACAAGATTGTGGCTGGAATTGCCTTCTGTCCTGGGTGATGATACCACACAGTCTCACCTGTAATGGGTTTGGTGGTTTCAGTTTTCTGTCACCCCTTAGAGAGCAAGACCTCCCTTCTTCCTCCTCCTCAGTCTACTTGACATGAAGGCAATGAGGATGGAGACCTTTATATTGATCTACTTCCACTTAATTAATAGTAAATGTATTTTCTCTTCTTTATGATTTTCTTAATAACATTTTTTATTTAGCTTACTTTATTGTAAGAATACAATGTGTAATACATGTAGTATACAAAATATCCACTGGTCAACAGTAGGCTATTAGTAATTAAGTTTTGGGGAGTCAAAAGTCAAAGGATTTTTGACTGCATGGGGTTGGTACCTCTAACCGCTGCATTGTTCTTGGGTCAATTATACTTTTATACTATCATTCCATGGGAAATTATCTTTAATCTATTAATACCTTATTATGACATTTAATTCTGATGATGAATTTCAGGCTAGTGAAACATTTCTGCAGTTTTACAATGAATGTCAACAGAAAGATCATAATAAAATCATGGGGATTTAATTTTCAAACAAATATAATTGTCTAATAAAAGTAGTAAGCTTAACCTTTAACTTAGTGTTTTAACAATTATTATTTCAGCAAACACTAAATCCAGACAAAAGTATATTTTAAAAAGCATCTTATTCTTCTCAGTTTTTTCTGTTCTCTGTTTTAAAACTCAAAACTTTTAAAAAATGTACCCTGCAATTGTAACGAATTATCTGATTAAGCATACCTCAGCCAACATAGCCAAAACCATACATTAAAAAATAACAAAAAAGTATGAAACTGTAATGGCTTAATTTGTTAGCATAGTGCAAACTTAAGTTCCATAGAATACGCAGAATATCCGAGAGTTGATTTTAAGATGCTGAATTGAAGATAAATATATCCTTATGTTTTTTTCCAAGTTACTGTACAGTAGTTTCACCTGCTGAGAGGTTGGATTTCATGATGGTTGTTGAATAAACCCTGAAGTCTTTCATGCAAGAGCTTTAGGGATTGTTATATTTTCCATTCCTGTGTCAAAAGCCTAATAAAGATAAGTTTCAGCAATACGGTAGACACACACTGGGCAGTGAATGGCTGTTGTGATCTGTTTATTTTCACAATGAGTATATGAAGGATTTGTACTTGAGCTATAGTATATCATTCATAATATGTTTTAAAAATACATATAAATGGCTAAAAATGTGGCACTTGACATTAAAAATACTTACTTCCAAGTCATGTGACTTTATTGTATATGTTTATCCCAGAAGATAGAAGAGAATGACTTTAGGATCATTTGTAGTGAAATTAAATTGTTTTGGTATGATTATTGTAGAACATGCTCCATCTCTCATAAATATGTAGATATGCTCTAGTTATAAATATATAGATGTGATAAAATATAAATATAGGCATAGATATATTTTAAATATAGACATATTTTAAATATAGACTGATATATTTTATGATCATATATTCTGATTATGTATTCCATATATTATATATAGTCTAATATATATGTGTAAGTAAAGAGACAGATAGCACAATTGTTATGAGTATAACAGGAAGATTAAAAGAGATAATGTTTATAGTGTGCTTATTCTTGATTTGAATAAGTAGTAAATGACCAACATATGATAGGTACTATTGGAATTTTTTTCTTATAAATGCTTTAATTTATAACAAAATATGTATTTATTAAATTTTAAACCTAAACAACCATTATTGCATATTTTCTTGGAAATTTGAAAAAAGGGAAAAGGAATAAATGGAAGGTGTAAAATTACTGGGCTCATTCTGCACTGGCAATCAGCATGCAGGACCGGAAAGCTCTGCTGTGCCTTAAGGCGGATGGAGCCCCCTCCCGTATCCAGTTACAAATGCTCATCAGTAGTGATTGTTCTAGCCAGAACTGCTGTTTGGATGAATTCTATTTTTACCTTCCAATCAATTACTTTCAAATGGAAAGCGAATTAAACATAACCTCATTACTAAGCAGTTTGCACATCATGGTATCACTTCCCTCAGGCAACACTATTGCTTTTGTACTTAGAGGTGTCTACCTACACCTTTATCTTCCCCTTTTTTCTTTATAATAGGAAAAAAGAACATTGATTTCAAAGGCTAGCAACCATGCATATCATCTATTTTTTTTATGAATATGGTCTTGCTCAGAGCCAGTTATAATGTAGGTCTGAGAAACCACACTTCATTTTATCTTACATGTACATGGGTAAATTTTTAAAAGTACACATGTGATCCAATAAGAGAAAGTTTAATAAACTCTATGGAAAGCCACACATGATTTTGCATCTGTGTGAAAGGTAAAAAATATGCAATTCCTTACTATTAAAATCTATTTTGCTCCATTTCTTTCTCCTTCTCTTTAGAACTTGAAAGTGTATCTTCAATGAAATAGTAATAGTTCTGTATTTCTGCAGAAGTGTGAAATAATATCTTGATTGTTGATTAGTATACACTTAATAAAGCTATAAAATTATTTCCAAGGAGCCATATACCTGATTTTAAAAACAGCATTAATCCGTAATTCATATTATAGAAAACTTGGGGCAATGATAATTTTTGTTAAATTGTAAAAAATGACAATTTTCTGTAAAAACTTTGTTCTTATTTAAAAAGAAGTATCCAGATTATTAAAATAATCAAAGGCCAAACCGTATATACCCATTGATATAAGAAATGCCATGTGTTTTTCATTGTCAAATAAAAGAAAAGTAGGACATTGGAAGAACAGAGCTCCTACAGAAAAGCATAACAAACCAGGTCAGTCCCAGCATTATAAAGATATGAATTGGACCAAAAGACCTTATTAGCAATATGTGTATATTCAATATGTGTATATTCAAGCCACAATGAAAAATAATTTGCTATCTTCATTTCTTCTATGAATTGATTCTTCCAAATTGCTACTCAGTTTTTGTGTGTGATGAGTGTTGGTTTCATTGAAAAGTCTTCATATATTTCTTAGTATTGCCAAACATTTCAAGTAAATATCTTTGGTATAGACTTTCACCTATATCTTACAGGTCATAAAGTACTTTACACATATGCTACTGTATCATTTAAATTCAAATTGGTTATTTACCCAAAGGAAACAAAAGAGATTCTATAATAAAGATATCTGCACTCAAATGTTTATAGCATCACAATTCACAATTGCAAAGATATGGAAACAACTCAAGTGCCCATCAATACATTAATGGATTAATCAAATGTGGTATATGTATAACATGGAGTACTACTTAACCGTAAAGGACAATGGTGATCTAATATTTCTTGTATTATCCTGGATGGAGCTGGAGCCCATTCTTTGAAGTGAAGTATCATAAGAATGGAAAAACAAGCACCACATATACTCCCCATTAAATTGGTACTAATCGATCAACACTTATGTGCACATATGGAAGTAACATTCATCAGGTGTTGGGCAGGTGGAGGTGAGAAGGAGGGGCTGGGTAAATCCACACCTAATGGGGTGTAGTGCACACTTTCTGGGGGATGGGCACACTTGTAGTTCTGACTTGAGTGGTGCAAAGGCAATATATGTAACCAAAGTGTTTGTACCCCTGTAATATTCTGAAATTAAGGAGAGTACCTTAGCTCTCTTCTTTCTGATTTTGCACCTCACTATCCAGCAGATGTTGTTGCTCCAACTGTGCACTTTTACACAGCAGGAAGATGGAAGGCTTTCTACTGAAATTGTAAACTCTCTGTTCTGTATTAACTTGGTCTTCATTTAGACAACAGCAATATAAAGAAGTAATTCATTCCGTCATTCTATGCTGATTTCTTATCCTCCTCCAGAATCTTCTTCCTGTTTTTGTTCATTGTCACATGACTTCAGGTTTTATTATTTTTCTTTTTCTTCTTAACTCTGTTCAGAATTTAGAGATGTTATTTATGGAAGGTAGGGTTAAGAAAGAGCTAGTCTTACTGAAACTTAACTAATGTATTGACATCTAACCTAAATTTTAACTTGACAAAAGAAATTGCTTATATATTTTATTTTTATAATAATATATAACAAAATAATTTTCCCCTTTGAATATTTCCTAATTCTTTTATTTTCATCCTATTAAATAAGTGGAGTATATCATGATTAAAAAATCAATACTACGAAGAACAAATATAATTTACACAATATAACATTTAAATAATTTGTAGTTTTTGTCTTGGGAGATAATTGGGATGCTACAAAGATAATGGATTTTAATTAATAATAGTGACATGTTACTGAATAATTGTTTACATTTGATTTTATCCATCTTTATATACTACAGCAGAATGTTGTTAATGAGGCTTTTATATCAATACTACAAACAGCACTGCTTCTTTTATGGGATGCTAAATAATTAATGATTGCTTAGATTTTTTAAAAAGTTTAATTTTTTATATTAATTTTCCTTTATATAGTGGTTAAAAGACAACTTTCATAATCAAATAAACATGATTTCAAGTCTGTCATTTACAATCTGTAGAAACTTTGACAGCTGTTTTAAGCATTTTAATCCTCATTCATAAGATTATACACAAAAGTATACAACACAAGGATTTACTGTAAGCAAGAATAGAATCAGTCACATATCATATTCACTTAACATATTTATCTCACTCTCTGGCCTCATTAATTGAAAAAACTAGTTACTGAGAATGTAGTTTAAACTATATTTCCCTGAAATTATTGAGTCATTTACCTTTAAATATTATATCAGGATAGCATAAACAATGTTCTAAATATATTTTCACTTATGGATTTCCAATTACATTTGTCCCTCACTCTCTTATTTCTCTCAATCTTATCTTTAGCCAAATAAATTTCTCTCAATATACAAATAAAAATGACATGTATTCTCAGTTTATAGTAATTTGGTGGAGTTTTAATTTAGTATAGTCCTCTTATTTTATGATGCTTTAATCTTCATATAATTAAATATCTTAATGATAATTTCTTTTCAGAATATGTTCAATTCCACTTTTACTTTTTGTGAATTTCATAAAGACATGTTAGGAAATCCAATCTATTTGTTTCAGTTGGAAGATATATGACCCAAAGCTCCATTGGCAAATAAGAAAAATGTGGACCGTAAATCATGGCAGGCATTCCTAATAATTCTCAAAATATTTCTTATTAGCCAAAGTACGTTTTGCTAAAAAATTTAAAGTATTAAATTTCTTAACAAAATATTTTAATATAAGAATGTAAAACTATATGCAAAATATAAGCAAAAGTGTATGTGTGTTTGCTGTAAAAGTAAAGCAAGTTATCCCACTCTACCTTCCTAAAGCAGAAAATATTGAGGATTCTAGAAGAAAAATTTATTGCCTTATTTAAATTTTGAGGAATATATAATATGAAGTGTGTTTAAGAAAGATATTGTGGAATCTTTGGAGGTAAGGGATAGGGAGAATAGGTCCAGTAATTGTAACCACCTAAGGATTCTGTCCATATATGTTGATAAAATATTTATGTTCAGAGTTATCTAAAAAGGAGCATTTCTGCCCTTGATCTTATATCTTAATTGTCTTTAAATAACAGTTTATTGTGAACAGTCAGACTTTTAACTACAGTACAGCGATGTTAACAAGTGTTGTGGGCAATGAATACTAAATTAACACAAGTAGTTAATTTTATTAAGCTGTCGTGTATGTGTCTGCCTCAAATATTTACACTTTGGACAAACATGTCTATTTAGTTCATTTAGCTGATAATGCCAATATAATTACAACTACTCTCTAATGGGTACACTAATGTCTGCTACTTTGAGTTTAATTTCACCAATTATGTCTTTGGTTAAGTAACCTACTAGTCATTTAGCTAAAAGACAGATTGTGCCCTGATACTTATAATGTGGTCCCGTGTGATAATAAATGACTATTTTGGGGGGGGGTTAGCAAACTTGAAAACTTTTGGCTTTTAGATGGTTAAAAGACTATAACAAGTAGTTAATGTATTTTTATCTAAAGATCTGCAACTAAATAGCAAGGCACTTAGGGTCACATAGTTTTCATTTTTCCCTCACATAATACAATATTGTTATTTCTACATGGAAATACCCTCATAGGACATTAAATGATTAAATACAAGGAAAATGCTAAGAAATAGAGAGTAAAGAGTTAGTACTTTGATTAACATTCATAAATACCAGCTTAAGGCCAAGAACAAAAAAATGCCAGACTTTGTAAAATTATTATATTGTGTTAATTAACACATAAATTTGTCTAATATTTTTGGCCAGTGTGTAACAGTGGATTCTTTTTAAATAAATGGAAAAAAAATACAATAAGTGAATTCTGCACAATTCATCACAAGTTTTTACAATATTCTAATAACATAAAAGGTGACATATTTATTCAAATTTTTAAAATTGAGGGAACTACTTAATTGTCAGCCAAGTGGCACTCTGAGTTATTGTGTTTCTGAATTTTTCTATCATTCAACAAGTACAAATACACAATATTAGAGACTATTATAGAGGTAAAATGATTGACTCAGTCAAAGATGGATACCGTTTAACTTGAACACCGAAAACTTAATTCTTATATTTATTGAGAAATTTATATTTATAAAATAAAGACAATTTTAGAGCAGGCTGCTAACAGTGATGGAGACTACTAAAGCTCTTCAGTACATATTTATTCTAGCTTGGTAATGCTTTAAAATCAAATTTCTTGTTGTGATAATTGGTAGATTCATGTTCAATGGTAAGAAATGAGATAGTTATTCCCTGTGCAATTTCCCAAGTGTCCTCCAATAGTAATATTTCACAGAACTAAAATAATAGCTAACCAATATAATGACATTGGTATGATCCACTGATCTTACTCTGATCCTCCCAGTTTAACTTGTACTTATTTGTGAAGGGGTGTATATGAGTGTGTGTGTGTGTGTGTGTGTGTGTGTGTGTGTGTGTGTGCGCGCGCGCGCACGCATAGGCATGTCTATCTACAGTAAGTTCTTAACAATTTTATCACCTGTGTAGGTTTGAGTATCCACCACCATAGAAAGATATTGGACAGTTCCAACACTACAAATATTCCTCTGGATTTCTCCCATTCCCTTTTCTAGCCACATCTACCTCTCTCTTGCCTCATACCAATACCACCTCCACCACCATCACCACCTCCAAACCTATCCCTAGCAGTCTGCCCATGGCACCCACAAATCTGTCCTCCATTTCGAAAATTTTATCATCTCAGAAATATATGAATGGAATCATATGATATATAATCTTTTGAGTTTGACTTTTTTACTAAGTTTAATTCCCTAGAGATTCATCCAAGTTGTTGTATGTATCAATAGTTGATTTCTTTTTATTGCTGTATAATATCTCATGGTATGCATGTACCACAATTCACTTAGCTATTCACCCGTTAAAGAACATCTATACTGTTTCCAGTTTGGGGCTATTACAAATATAGAAAGTATGAACATTCTTGGACAGATGTTTTGTTTGTTGTGAATGTGAATTTTTATTTCTCTGGGATAAATGTCTAAGGATGCAACTTCTAGGGTATGCGGTAATTATATAAAAATGTTCCATTTTAGAAAAAATCATCAAACTGTTTTCTACCACCAATGCGTAAGTGATTAAGTTCTCACATATTTGCCATATTTGTGCGGTTATCGTTGTTTGGTTTTAATTTTAGCTATTCTGTTATGTTTGTAGTGATGTGGTTTTCAATTTATATTTTATTAACGATTAGTGATATTAAACATGTTTTCATGTGCTTATTATCATCTATACATCCTGTTAAGTAAAATGTCTATTCATTCCCTTTGCCCATTTTCTAATTGGATTTTTTTGTTGTTTTGTTTGAGTTTTGAGAGTTCTTTTTATATTCTAGATTTTAATCCTTTGTCAGATATGTGTTTTGAAAATATTTTCTCAGAGTGCATAGCTTATTTTTTCTTCTTTACATAGTCTTCCACCTAATGAATGATTTTAATTTTCATGAACTCCAAATTATTTTTCCTTTTGTCAACCATGAATTTGGTATTAAATATAAGAATTCTTTGCTTTTATTTTTTTAAGAATTTTATATTTTTGCATTTTACATGTAACTCCATAATTGATCGTGAGTCAATTTTGTATAAAATATGAGGTTTATGTCAAGGTTCTTTTTAATTTTCCCTATGAAGGTCCAATTATTCCTGCAGCATTCGTTAAAAAAACTATCCTATATACACTTAGTTCCTCTCACACTTTTCTCAAAAATCAGTTGAAATATTTGTGAATGTCTATTTCTGTTTATTCTATTTCATGCCATTGTTCTATGTATCTATTCTTTTGCCAAACCACACTGTCGTGCTTGCTATAGCTATACAGTAAGCCTTAGTATTGGGTAAAGGGATGTTTTCCATTTTATTTTCTTTGTTAAAATTACCTCAGCTAGGCGGGCCATGGTGGCTCATGCCTGTAATCCTAGCACTCCAGGAGGCCGAGGCAGGAGGATTGCTTGAGCTCAGGAGTTCGAGACCAGCCTGAGCAAGAGCAAGACCCTGTGTCTACAAACATTGGAGAAATTATTGGGCATGGTGGCATGTGCCTTTAGTCCCAGCTACTGGGGAGGCTGAGGCAGGAGGATTGCTTGAACCCAGAAGTTGGAGGTTGTAGTGAGCTATGATGATGCCACTGCATTCTAGCCTGGACAACAGAGCAAAACTCTGTCTCAAAAAAAAAAAAAAAAAAAAAAAGAAAGAAAGAAAAAAGAAATTACCTCAGCTATTCTAGGACCATGATCTTTCCATATAAATTTTAGAATAAGTTTGTCTGTGTCTGCAAAAGAAACTTTCTGGAATTTCAGTAGCATTTACCTTAAACCTATAGATCAATTTTGGAAAATTGACATCTTTATTACATCAAGTCTTCCAATCCATGAAAAGTCATGCTTCTGTATTTATTTAAGACTGATTTGATTTCTTTTGGCAACATTTTGTAATTTTTAGCATTCAGAGCCTGCACATGTTTTGTAAATGCATTTTAGAGTATTTTGTAATCATAAGAGTTCTCATAAGACAGAGACAGAGGGAGGTTTGCTATACACAGAAGAGAAAGTGTTGTGAAGATCAAGGTAGAGACTCGAGTGATGTTGCCACAAACCAAGGAATGCCAGCAGCTACCAGAAGCTATAAGAGTCAAGAAATGTATTCTCCCCTTGTGTTTTTACAAGGGACGATCTCTAATGGCACCTGGATTTTAGTTCCGTAAGACACAAAACTGTAAAAGAATAAATCTGTATGATTTTAAAACCCTAGATTTATTGCAGTTGATTATAGCAGCAAAGGGAGATTAATACAGGCTTCCTCCTCTTCTTTTGTCTGGAAGAGATTGCAGAAAACTGATGTTAATTCTTTAAATATTTGGTAGAATTCCCTAGTGAAATCATCCAGAACTGGAAATTCCCTTTTCAGGAGCTTATTAAATTTTGAATTACATTTATTTAGTAGTTATAGAGTTATTTGGTGGTCTCTTTCAACTTGGTTCAGTTTTGGTTGTTTGTGGCTTTTGAGGAGTTCATTCATTTCATATAAATTGTTTAACTTATGAGTGTAAGGTTGTAGTATTCCCTTATTATCTTTTTAATGGCTTCAGGATTTCTGATAATATATCCAATTTTACGCCTGATGTCAGTGATCTCTCTTTACTATTGTCAGTCTCTCTAGAGGTCTATCAATTGTATTGACATTTTCAAAGTATTATCTTTTGTTTTATTGATTTTTATCTATGGTTTTTGTAATTTCAGTATAATTGTTATCTGCTAGTATCTTTATCATTTTTTTCCTTCTGTTTCCTTTGAATTTATTTTGGTCTTTGACTTCTAGTTTCTGGAGATGGGGTACCACAGCATTTTGAAAAGAACTTTTACTTGAGATTCTACTTGGATTGTGTTATTCATTTAGTTAAATGGAGAAATTAATGAGTTATAATAAAGGAGTAAAATGATCAATGGAATAAAATTTATTACAGCTAAGTTTTTATAATTCTAATACTATATTAATAATTACCTATAGTTGAGAATACAGATATGGATTTAAAGGTAAAAAAAAAGAAAAAGTATGCAGGTAAAAATTAACATTTTAAATCATACAAATCATGCAAAAACAGCTAACTTCAGTCTTTGTATTTGTGTTTGCGCATCTGTAAAATGATATGGTGTTTAGTATCACAGGCATTGTGAAGACCTGGAGTCACAGACTGAAGATACTTGAGAACTGTTGTAGGGAATTTATGTGCTACCCATAGCAGGGTTTAAAAACTTTACTGGAATGTCATTTTTTAGATTTATTTCTAAAATCAATTTTGATACTACTAAAAATTCACAAGTCTTCATATTAATATAAGCACATTCCTGGAACCATGCTATTTATTATGCATATCAGGTCTTTTTTTTTTTTTTTGTCTCTGTAGAGAGCAGAAGACAAATAATCTTTATTTTTATTATAGTGTTTTTTTAAAGATCCTTACTCTATGCCAGTAATAATAAGTCAGACTTACAGAAACAATACTGCCTCTGCAAATCCAGAAAGACAATCAAGATGAATATTTTTTCTTGTTGTCAGTGACAAAAACCCAAGGAAACATTAATTTCTAAACTTGAATATTCTCTGGTGACTTCACATTCTGGTAAACTTAAACAGTCTCTGGTGACGTGTGAACAGATTATCAATTCAGTCAATATGACAGCTGCCTACTTAATTGGAGGATGTGCTGTGGAAATGTCAGGCAGAATTTGCTGCCTTAGCAATAGCACACAAAAAACCCTTCTGTTGCGTATATCCCTCATCATTAATTACCCCAAAAGCAAGATTTTAACAAGTACACTTGTTGCCTTCATAAGCCAATACGCACCATTTTATGTAGAGACAACAGATTTTTAAAAGTCTTGTATCAGAAGAAAAAATGCAGCCAACAAACCAGAAATTATTATTGTTAATATTTATATTTTTCTCAAATTCTAGAAATGTTATCACATATTTGCCGCTTAAAAAGAGTATATAAATCTCTTACTAAGTAAACATACATATCAGACTCCCACTGTTTTCTTTTCTTTACTTCTTTTTGTTGTTGTTGTTCAGATAACATGCCACTCAGGGAAAAGTGACTTAAAAAGTAAGTTTTTCTACAAAACAAAATTCTGTGATTTGTTTATTGAAAAATGCCAGTGACGGGTGTAGACAAAACCACTCTCTTCAAATTTTTAGCTCAATTTCATCACTGGGAAGTTGACATACTGGATGAGAAGGGAAATATTATTCATGTTATTATTGCTTTATGTGCAGGCAAATAAATTTATTAATCTAAGAAAACTTTTATGGAATATTATGAATGAATAAACTAAAGCAAAAATAATTCTGGGCATAACACTCCTAAGTAATCAGGATTTCATATTTTTAAAAATAATAATAACTAAAAATATAACCTGTTTATATTTAGTCCTGTTGGCCTAAATAAAAATAATTGCTAATGATAATATTGAAACTAGAAAGCAAAAATTACCCTTTTAACATTAATAAGATGCATTTAATATTTATAAGATGATTTTGGGGTTCTTTAGTCAATTCATATATCTGTACATTCACTTTCTATGTCACCTATGTATGCAATACTATGAAATAATCTCCATTGAGTAATTTCTCTGGTTATCCTTTTAATATGCAGTGTCTACACTCTGTCAGTGTGCTGAGTAGCACTTGACATTTCTTCATTTCTGGGAGCCAGTTTACACTCCAGTGGCTGCCAAATCTGTAAAGATGGCTGGGATTTTGAAAGGGAGAATTTGCATGACATATTAAATATACATATCTCAAGGTTTTGCAAGCTTTACTCTTTTGTTGAAAAGATCAGCAAAACATCAGTTACAATGCTAACGCTATTCTATCTAAATCCTATTTTAAAAATTATATTTTAAGAAAATTACATGCTCAGAATTTATTTAGGCTAAAATATAGCACAGTTATAAATAGATCACCTCTGCAAAGTTTTTTGTGGAGGTTATATTTCCTATTGAGGATCTTGTTCATTATGGTATTCAATGTATCTTCTGCAGTGCTCAAGGAATTTTAAGTCAGAAAAATCTTGATTTACTATTTAATCTATAGCTGCAATATTAAGACCACTAGGGTCATGCAGTTTTCTATTTCTCCTTTTGCCTTATTTTAAATCTCAAGTATAAATTTTGCTCCCATTTTCTGTTATATTGCTGATATTGTACCATAATATTATTCAATGTGTCTTCAATAATGTTCAAAAAATTTAGATCATAAAAAACTTGATTTCTTACTGATTTTAAAAGATGATCAGATATATGTTAGTTCTGTTTCTGTGTTTGCTCTATTTTAAATCTAAGATATAAATTCGTCCTCATTTGATATAGTTTTCTTCAACCAGTATTTTAAAATATTTTATTTAAAAATATTTCAAATGTATAAAAATCTTTATAAACATGTAAAGAACATTCATATGCCAATGACTGTTTTTAAATAAAATAATATATGACATTTAAACTCAAACCTCATTCATTTTAGAAAAAAAAATATTTCACAGTCAGTGTCTCCCTGATATGTTCTTTTTGAATAGCGTTTTTTTCTCCCATTCAGACCATTTTGTCTGAATTGTATGTATTTCACTGCAAAGCGCGTTGCTACGTGGTTATTTTTTTACACATATGCACTTTGATGTAAAAAATCTGTAGGATTTTTTGACTTTCTAGATTAATTTTTAGATCATTTAATTTATTTACAGATTCATAGATTTCTAAGGGAAAGTTCTCGTATGTGTGAGTGTTAGTATCCATGAGTAGCAATCACATCTATCTTGTTTTTATTCTTCCAAACATTTTGTAATTTTATTAAAAAATGTTTGTATATCTTTTTGTAAATTTATTCCCAGAGAATTTATGGTGGTGTTATTATAATGACATGCATAAATTTTCCCCATTATATGTTTTAAATGCACAATCTGGTGTCATATGTAGGATCACTGAACACATACTAGCTCCACACAGTTTAAATGTAAAATCAATTTTACTAGGTAAATTTTCAAGCACAGAATCAGCAAAGCACTCAGCATTCCCCAAACTCTCATTACTCCAAAAAGGCTGTGCTTAGGCCAATCACGAGGAAGCACCAGAGAGACTACTTCAGAAGAGGGACCTACTCTAACAGTTCTACAAAAGGAAACAAATGGAAACTTTCTCATCAGGGATATGGCCTTTTAGGAAGATGGAACTCACAAATTTTAGCTGCTGGTAGCATTTTATACTTGATGGCAACAACTCAAAACCGATGAAATAGTTTTTTGGTAAATTACTAAATGCGTAAGGAAAAGACATACCTCTGCTATGTGGTGTTGTCTTTCTTCATGAAGAGAATTATTATATATTATTATTTTTTATCTTGCCTCCAGAAACCTTACTATTCTCTTAGTAAACAAAACATTTTGCCTCTATATTTTTTATATGTTATATAAACCATCATATCATCTGCAACTATGGATAGTTTAGCTATTCCTTCCACTATAGCTGTCTCTCATCTTATTCTTGTCTCTATAAGAATGTTTCTAGATTTAACACTTTACTGTGCTGTGTGCACTGTAGCCTTTTGCTGAAGACATGTATCATTTTAAGGAAATTCCTTTTCATTTTTAGATTGCTAAAAATTGTTTTATTTTAAATTCATGAACTAGGGTACAAGTGTATCAGATATTTTCCTGTACTCACCAATATCATCTTTACTATCATATGAATATTAAAATAATTCTGCACTTTGATGTAAACCATATTTATTCACTATTGACTTTTATAAAAGCTGCTCCATTTGATTTGCTAATGTGTTATTTTAAATGTTTGCATCTATGTTTTTATGTGAGAGTAGTCTGCAAACTACGTGTCATGTATTTCCTCTCCAACCCATTTTGGTATCAAAATTTACACATCTTCAAAAGAAATAAGATATATAGCTTCCCTGTTGATGTAAAATTTTTATTTCATATCAGTGGTCCTTGATATATTTTGATACTATCTTTCTCCTTTGGTCAATCATTTTCATTTGCATTTTCTAGAATTTTAAAAATTCCATATTTTAAAAATTATTGGCATAGATTTGTTCAATGTATTATTTTAAAATAGCCTTTGTATTTCTTAGGTTTTTATTATCTAATCATTCTCTAAATATATTTTCTTGATACGATGTATGAAGAGTTTTAAATTATATACGAGAATAATGGCAATTGATAAAAAAAAGTCTAAAAGTTACCCTATTGTTGAGAATGTATGCAATTACTTAACTGTTTGAAGGAGGACGCTCAAGACTTAACAACAATGTCTACTTCAGAGAAACAAACACATCTTCATAAAATCATCATGAAGACTCCAAATAGTCTAATTCTGGTAAGGTTTTAATGGGGTCTGTTATTCATATTCTTGAGGTTTCTTTTATCCTTGTGATCCCTTCCAATTACTTCTGAGGTTTCTGGTTATGTCCCTGTTTATCATAAGGTGTGAACAAGAAACTCAGCACACTTCTGAATGCATCAGAAGAAATGAGGAGGAGAGATCAATAGTCAATTTTCCATATTTACTTGCTTATTTGCCATCTGTACATCTTCTTCGGTGAGGTGTCTGTTAATGTCTTTGGTGCATTTGTTAATTGAATTGTTTGATTTCTTATTGTTGAATCTTAAAGTTTCTTTGCATATTTTGGATAATAAATATTCATCTAGTATAGATTTTGCAAATATTTTCTCTCAGCCTGTTGGCTTGTCTTTTTAGTGTTTTGACAATATCTTTCATAGAGCAAAATTTTGTAATGATAATAAAGTCTAGATTATCAATTCTTTCTTTCATGGATTGTGCCTTTGGTGTAGCATCTAAAAAGTCATCCCCAAAGCCAAGGCCATCTATATTTTCTCCTGTTGCCTTACAGGAATTCTGTAGTTTTGTATTTCATATTTAGGTCTGTGATCCATTTTGAATTAATTTAGGTAAAGACTGTAAGGTCTGTATCCAGATTCAATTTTTTGCATGAGGATATCCAGCACTATTCGTTTAAAAGATCATCTTTCCTCCATTGTATTGCATTTGTACTTTTGTCAGAGATCAGTTGACTATATTTATTAATATATGAGTCAATTACTGGGCTCTCGATTCTGATCTATTTGTCTGTTCTTTCATCAATGCCACACTGTCTTGATTATTATGTAGCATTATACTAAGTCTTGATTTGGGTAGTATCAGTCCTCCAACTTTGTCTTCTCCTTTAATACTGTGTTAGCTATTCTGGGTCTTTTGCGTCTCCATATAAACTTTAGAATTAGCTTGTCAATATCCAGATTTTGATTGAGATTTGCATTTTTTAACACAAAGAGAGTTCTAAACTTATTTTAAATTGTTTTTATCACATCATCATTTTTCTTGGAAATCATTTCATGTCAATTCATGTAGATCTTTCTCACCATTCACATGACACTTAAAATAATTCTCCTATTGATAAATATAGAGAATATTTCAATTAATTTTATCACTATTCTATGCAATGATTCGATAAGTTTATATATGATTTATGTATATACACACACAAAAACATGCACACACATATATGCGTATGTTTATTTTAGTTTATAGTCTTGGATAGGTCTATTTCTATTTGATACATGCTGCCAAATTCTTCCAAAATGTTTTAATATATTGCATTCTTGCAAACTGTTTGTTAAGTGTGTCCATCTCACCATATGCTTTCTTACATAACTGTAAGTGAACTTTTGGATTAAAAAAGTATAATTTTTTTTGCATTTGCGTATCTCTTATTACTTCTGCAATTGAATATACTGCCTTAAATATACTAGCTATTATAATTGCTTTGTAATTTTACCACATCATAATTTTCTAAATCCAAAGTAGAATTATGTCTGTATCCTCCATCCCCTTCAACCATTGCATGGAAGAAGAAAAGTTGATTTTCATATTACATTATAAATATGTTTGTATCTGTTTTAATGAGCTATCAAGGTCTATTGTTAAAGCCAGAAGAGTAGAATTTGATATTTGCATGGACAAACAAGGGTTAAGAAGTAATATAGGCAGGATTTAGGTGAACAATTAAAAAGTAGATCATTGAAAGGTGGATCAATACCAGAAGTCAATGCTGATATTGATAGAAGTTGTCTGATGGCAGTGTGCCAATAGCACTAGGTCTGAAAATATCCTTCCCTTGATCCAAGGTCCTCTTGATTACACACTACATACAAGATACAAATCCATATAGTAACAATTGTCCCTCAGAAGGCCTGTAGAGAGAGAGAGGGCTTATTCCCTTATTCTACTCAGGTATTCTTTGTGGGCTGTATTCTGGTGTACAGTACTCATTAATCACAACCACAGATGCATGCATTTCACTTGCTTGGTGGTTTGAAGAGGCCTAAGAACAGCTTTTATGCATTGTTTCCATTGTAGAGGAGCCAAGTGTCTGCTGCTGCACCTGCTCACTGTCTGCCTGGAGAGTCCAGGTGATTCGTTCTGGAAGCGTGGGGAGTGGATGTTCATAAAGCTGATTTGAAACTATTAGAGGGAGCTATAGATCGCACTTTGGGCTGCTATAACGAAATACCATAAACTGGGTAGGGTATAAGCAACAGAAATATTTATTTCTCACAGTTCTGGAGGCTGAGAAACCCAATTAAGGCCCTAGCAGATTTAGCATCTGGTGAAGGCTTTCTTTTCGATTTATAGATGGCAACTTCTTGCTTTTGTCCTCACAAGGTAGAAGTAGTGAATGCGTTTTCTGGTGTCTCTTTTTTATAAGGGTATTGCTAATTCCATTCATAAGGACTCTGGCTTCATGACCTAATTATTAATATCTTCGAAATGCTCTACCTTCTAACACCATCACCTTGGGGGTTAATATTTCAATACGTGAATTTTGGGGGGACATAAATATCCAGACCATAGGAGTCAGTGTGCCAAACACACTTGGGTATTTCATTTGCAAATTGATAAACCACCTTCTTTTTACAAATCTTCTGCACCACGTATGATTTCTTCCTTATATCTTCCACAAAATCCATTGCCACTATGACTGTCAAAGCTACAACTGAAAAGGCATAAACTACTTTCCGCTAATGAGCTTGAAGGGAGGGATTTAAATGGTTGCCCTTTCTGCCCATCAATATATTATCATCTTAATACTGTTTCTATAATAGAAGACCAATGTCTACTACTTGTTACACATTAAGGAGAGATTAGCATCTAAGTACAGTATATTTTGAGCTGGGACTTCCTAAATTAGAATCTCACTTTAAATATTGTATGTCCATAAGAGTGTTAGTTAACTTTCGTATGCTTCATTCAGTGTCCTCATTTATAAAATGGAGATCATAGTAGTTGGGAGGTGGCTATAAGGATGAAATGATATGTAAACATTAAGAACTCAGCCTAGTTCAGAGTAAGTACCACATAAATTTTAGCTATTATTATTGTTACATTTATTATTAAGCAATATCCTTTAGACCAGATAAAACTTTAGGGCAATAAGACCAATCATGGGCATGCAAAGAGTTAATTACCCTCAAATTAGACTGCTTACTACATCTCAAATTAAAATTATAGCAAAAAAATATTCAATTTTGTCAAAATCTGGAGCTAATTTTAGAACAGAATTCAAGAAAAATAGAAGCACAGAATAAGAAAGTTACTGTTCTTATTTTCAGAGCCTTACTCTTAAAAAATTATTTGTACTATAGCTATTAAATACAATTATTGAAACAGCTATGGAGAATTGAAATGTTCTAAAAATAAATTGCAATGATTAAGATAAATATAAAATGTAGATAGATAATTATAGCATATTCAAAACATATTACACATGGATACATTGGTTTTTCAATTCACGTTTTATTGATGTCTTTGGAACTGGACAAAGGAAAATTTTTGTTGTATCAGCCAGGCGTGTTTAAATGATTTAATTTGCAAAACCATGTGAAGACTCTAAAAAAATTGCCATGTAAGTTATTCATTGCTTATATTTCATTTTTTAAATGGGGAAATTACTTTAAATTCTGTAAGAGTACATAAATTGTAATAGAATATGTAATATTAAGAGGCTTCAACAATCTTCAAATTATTATAAAATGGTTAAAATATTAATTACACATTAAAATTATGTTAATGAAAGGAATTATATGTGTTAAAAATAAAATGGAAATAAGAATGTATAAATTTCAACCCCAAACAGGTAATCTGTATGAAGGAAATTAATATAATTAGTTAACCATTCATTTTGAATTTTTATCGGAGTATAAAATATGTTAAGAACATTTTACAAATTAAAAATAAACTATAAATTGTCATAAAGTATAATCACTCATGTCAGCCCACATAGGTCAAGAAATAGAAGATTAGCAATCTTTATTAATTCTCTCCCAAACTTAATGAGTTACTATCCTCCATTTCATCACAAAGTTATCCATTATATTGTGAACCATTTTTTGCCTTTTTCTTTTTTGAGCTTTATGTGAATGTAATTACACATGTATATTCTTTTGTATTTGGCTTGTATTTCTCAATATCACCATTAATGATGGTGATGTATTTTTGGATAATATCCTATTATATTATTATAACACAATATATTCCTTCTACTATTGATGAACATTTGAACTGTTTTCAATTTTTACTACACATAATAGTACCTTGAACATTATAAAACATGAGATATCAAAATTTGACTGATCAAAGTGAAAATAGGACATATCAAATCTTAATGTTATTCAGATCCTCCTATGAGTAGACCAAAAAATATGCTTGTCTATCTATTTATTATCTTGTTAATTATTGATGGCTAATGTCTAGGTCAATTATTTTAGTAAGAATTACAAATTGGTGACTTTTCTAACTATCTTTTCCTTTCATTTATTAGCTAAAATTATCGTAAAGAGGAACTTGCTATCATTTTCTCTTTTATTATGCAATAACATATTTCATCAAAGAAAGATAGAAAGAATACTTGTTTCATTTGCCTGTTTTCAAAATATTGATTAGTTTGATAGTTTAATAACATTCTCCAATAATGTTTAATGCATATTTTTATGTGAGACGTTTAAAACACACACATTTGAAGTGTTCTAATTCATTGCATTAAAGATCCTTATGATCATTATTTCTTAATGGCTTATTTTGATGAAGATAATTTCTTAAACATTATCTAATCAAATAATTTTTCCTTATGCTTTGAACTTTTGTTTTCTGTTTCAGAAATCTTTGCCTATGCAAAATTCTTGAACTTATTCTCCTTTTTTGTCTTCTAGGAGCCCCAGGAATTATTTAAAATTGTGATTCTTACTTTTTATATAAATAGGGGAATCTAGTTTTCCTTAATACTACTAATATTAGCTCAGAGAACATATTTATGATTTCAATCACCTAAAACTTGGTGAAACTTGCTTTTTGGTCCAGCATATGTTCATTTTGCATTTTATGTATCTTCTATGCGCATTTAAAAAGAGTGTGCATTTTTTAGTTTTTCAGTGCATTTTATATACATACATACACACATAACTTTGCACCTTTTATGAGTAGTAATTAACAGGGCTTTATTAAAAATCTTTTCCTTTACAGTTAACCCTTCATATCTGTGAGTTTTGCATTGATGAATTCAGTCAACTGAAAAGAGAAAACAATAAAATAATAATTTTGTCTATACTGAAACTTTTTCCTTGTCATTCTCTAATCAATACAGTATAACAACTATGGGTATAGCATTTACATTGTACTAATATTATGTATTACAAGTTATTTAGAGATTATTAAAAGTATATTGGGGGCTGGGCGTAGATTATATATCAGTATGATACTATTCTATATTGGGCACTAGAGCATCCACAGATCTTGTTATCCTCAGAAAGTCTTGGAACTCAGACCTGGAACCAGTATCCTCCATTGATACTGAGGGTCCATTGGTATTATCTCTTTAGCTTTTTTGTTGTGTCAACTTTGTTTCATTTGATTTAGACTATATTAATCTATGTATGTAAATTTAGAATGATTACATCTTTCTGGTGGATGCCCATTTATTATTATAAATTATTTCTTCTCGTTTTCTTTAAATCTTTCTACATCCTTATAATTCATTAATTTTTTTGTAAGTATAACTTTATTTTTTAATCTAGTCTGACAGTGTCATTTTTTATTTGTAGTGTACAATCTATTTATATCACATATATTTTCATTTAAATCCTTCATATTGCCATTTGCTTTTTCTTTATCCCCACTACTTTATTTTTTTTAGTTCTATTTTTTTGCCTTTATTCACTATTTTATTTTTATATTATTAAATCTCCCCCTTTATTGCATTTGTTTATTGTCCTTTTAATTATACCTTCTTTGCTACTTTTAGGGGCTACTGATTAATTACATAATGCAGTCTTGCTAAAGAAATTATTCTTTTACAGATTCCCGTACAGCGCAAGACCTCAGAACATGTAAGTGCATACCTCTTTGGCTTATATCTTATACATATTTTGCCTTTCCATTACTATTGATTTCTTCATAGATAAGCTTTCTGCGGTATATTTTCCTTTGTCAAAGCTCTTCCTTAAGTATTTTATTTAAAATAGTTCTAACAGTAAAAAATTCATTTGCTTTTGTTTACTAGAAGAATCATTATTTCATTTTAATTTGGCAATTATAATTTTTTCAGAACTTTAAATATAGCATTTCATTGTCTACTGGCTTCCATTATTTTCATTCACAAGTTATTTGTAATTTTTGCTTTTTGAAGGTGACACATATATATATATTTTTTCCTCTAGGAGCTGTAAATAAACTTTAGAGGCCCTTATGTTTTAAATGTGTAGTTTGATGATGTTAATTTTGTAAAATTTGCAGCCATTCATATTTTCCATACATCCTCTTCTTTTATTCCCTTTCTTCTGGAAAACTAAATAAATACATTATAATGTTTCATCATATTGCAAAAGACATATGCTCTTTCTCTATTATCCGTTATTTTTCTTCCTGGACATTTTCTTCCAACATCATCTGGATTACTAATTTTCTCATAAACCGAGACTAATATGTTGTTAAAGGCACCCATTGAGTTTCACATATGACTTTTACAGTTTTATTATTTTTCCTATTTTATAATGTTCCTGTTCTGTGTTAAAATTATCTATCTTGTTTCTTAGTTCAACGTCCATGTTTGATAACTACATTGCCTGGATTCCATTTCAATTGTATCTATTGAATGTTCTTGCCTATCGATCAATATTTTTGTCTCTTTGTATGTCTAGTTAGATTTTGACTGTGTGTGACAAATTACATAGGATTTAATGTTCTGAATGCTGAAATCTTCCTTAAGAGTAGTTTTCAGTTTGCAACTGGCAGACAAATAGGCTAAGATCAACATTCCAAAATCTTTGTAATCTCATCAAGGAATATCATGATTTGAAAAAGAATTCTAGTCCCTAGATCTCGTCTATTTTGAGCCCAGCTTTATAATTCTGGTGTAAACATGTGGTCCTAACCCAAGTTCAGGAATATTTACTTTTCTCCATTTTCTTTACAGTTTATGACATGTATATTTCTTTTCTTACCCAGTGAGATGTATAAAAGCTTAGTTCAGCTTCTTAATGTCAAGTATTGAACTCAAATTTCTAGGTTTTCTTCCTGTAGAACTTGCCCCCATAATTTCTTACTGATTCAGAGAAAATAAAGATTTAGATACTGAACATGCATGGTGAATTGCTTTTTTAAAACTGAATTTAACAAATATTCCTATAATTTGCTACCACTTTGAGTTATAATACACATAATATTAAATTCACCCCTTCATAATATTCTATTTAATATGTTCTATTATATTCACAGAGTTGTACCATCACTACCATTTGATTTTAGAACATATCAATCATTCCTTTACCCGAACAAACCCCATACACATTAGCGGTCACTCTTCTTTCCCAGCCACAACCCCAGGCCTGTTCAATCACTAATCTAGTTTCTGCCTCCGTAGATTTACCTATCCTAGACACTATATATAAATGGATTCCTATTATATGTGGTAATATGGATTACTACTTAGCATAATATTTTTTGAGGTTTATGCATATTATTGCATGCATCAGTGCTTCATTCATTTTATTCCTGAATAAGATGCTATGATATGGGAGTACCACATTTATTTTGTTCATCCATTCATCATTAATGAACACCTGGGATATTTCCCCTTTTTGGCTAATATGAATAAGGCTGTCATGAATATTGTAGTACAAGTTTGCATGTGGACATATGGTTTCACTTATCTTGGATATACACATAGGAGTGGAATTGTAGATGAGCTAATAATGCTATATTTAACAATTTGAGGACATTCCAGAATGTTGTCTGAAGTGGTTGTACCATTTTACAGTCACTCCAGTGATATATGAGAGTTCCACTTTATCTGATTTAACTATATCTTTGCCAACTATAGTAATTTGCTAGATCTGCGACCCCCCAACACATATACACATATATACACACCACAGACTGGGTGGTCTAAACAACAGATACATATTTTCTCACAGTTCTTAAGGATGGAAGTCCTAGATCAAAGTGCCAACAGGGTTGGTTTTGCCTGAGGTTTCCCTTCTTGGCTTGTAGATGGCTGTATTCTTGGTCCTCTTGGCCCTCTTCACATGGCAATGCCTCTGTACGTGTATGACCCTGGTGTCTCTGTCAGTGTCCTAATCTCCTTTTCCATAAGAACACCAGTGAGATTGGATTAAAGCCCACCCTAACAGCCGCATTTCCACATAATTACCACTCTAAAGTCACTATCTCTAAATACAGTTGCATTTTGAATACTGGGAGTTCAAGCTCCAACATAGGAATTTAGTGGGGAGCAAATTTAGCTTACGACACTGACACTGATTACTGTCTATCTTATTATAATAATCCTAGTGAATGTGAATTGGCATCTCATTGTGGTTCTTATTCGTACTCCTTAATAACTAATAATGTGCAATTTTTCATATGTTGATTTGATATTTATGCATCTTTGTGGAGAAATGTCTATTTGCCTCACTAGCCTATTTTTAAAACTCAGTGTTTTTAATTGGGTTATCAGTCTTTTTATTAAAATTTTTATCTGTACTGTGGATATAAGTCACTCATAGCATGTCTGATTTTCAAATGTCTCACATTCTATGTGTTACATTTTTGCTTTCTTGGTGCTATCATTTTTATTTTTTATTTATTTATTTTTGTTTTGGTAAACGTGTGTGTATGTTGATTATTTTAACTTTTATTTTTTTATTTTTTAAATTTCAGAATATTGTGGGCTACATTTAGATCATATAAATTGCTTTGGTACTGTTTGAGTCAAAGTTGTAAGTGTGTCCATCCTCCAAATAATATTCATTGTACCCATTAGGTGTGAATTTACCCATCCCCTCCTCCCCTTCCCACCGGATGGATTTCCAACGAATGTTATTTCCCTATGTGCACATAAGCATTAATCAATTAATTCCAACTTAATAGTGAGTATCTGTGGTTTCTTTTTCCGTTCTTATGATACTTTGCTTAGAAGAATGATCTCCAGTTCCATCCAGGTTAATACAAGAGGTATTCACCATTTTTTATGGCTGAGTAGTGCTCCATGGTATACATATACCTCATTTTCTTAATCCACACGTGTATTGATGGGCATTTGGGTTGTTCTCACTTCTTTGCAATTGTGAATTGTGCTGCTATAAATATTTTGAGTGCAGGTGTCTTTTTTTTCTTTAGGTAAAGACTCAGGAGTGGGACTGCTGGATCAAATGCTAGTTCTACTTTTAGTTCTTTGAGATATCTCCATACTATTTTCCATAGAGGTTGTACTAGCATGCAGTCCCACCAACAGTGTATGCGTGTTCCTGTTTCTCTATATTCATGCCAGCATTTGTTGTTTTGGGACTTTTTGACAAGAGCTATTCTCACCAGAGTTTATTTCACTGTGGTTTTGATTTGTATTTCCCTGATGATTAGAGATGTTGAGCATTTTTTCATATGCTTGTTGGCTATTAGTCTATCTTCTTTTGAAAAGTTTCTGTTCATGTCTTTTTCCCACTTTTTAATGGGATTGTTTGATTTTTTTCTTGCTGATTTGCTTTAGTTTGTTACAGATTCTGTTATTAGCCCTTATCAGATGTCTAACATGTAAATATTTTCTCCCATTCTATAGGCCGTCTATTCACTCTACTGATTGTTTCCTTGGCTGTGCAGAAGCTTTTTAATTTAATCAAGTCCCATTTACTTGTTTTTGTTGTGATTGTTTTTGGGGTCTTCTTCATCAAT